>JAOEGS010003358.1:0-31739 GCA_025447755.1 Corythornis vintsioides
TAGAATAGAATAGAATAGAATAGAATAGAATAGAATAGAATAGAATAGAATAGAATAGAATAGAATAGAATAGACAGATTTTTTTTTCAGTTAATAGCTAGTAAATGAACTTTTCTTCCTAACCTTAATCTAGATAGAAAACATCCTTTTGAGAGTCAGAAACTGAGGAAAAAGGTTGATATCAAGCACAACTAGAAAACTTCCCAGTGCCTTTTATGACATAACAAAATATTTGAACACAGGGTGATAAGGACAGAAAGTTTGATGAAGGCCTGTGACTTTTTTGGTGACACCTTGACTGCTTTGCTATGTTTGCTTGGTTTTGTTTTGCCTTTACTGAATATTTAATATATTTAAAATATCCATGTATTTATCAATGTTATTTTAAGTTTTAATTTATTTCTATGAATTCCAAATGATATTTTGTTGTAGAATTGAGTGTAAACATTAAAAGCTTGGTTAGATTTCATTAGATGAGATTGTTGGGGATACTCAGGTCATTTCAACAGGCATTTCTTTTTCAAGTTGTAGGATAACATTCCTAAAAATGGAGATTTGGTTTACAGAGAAATTATTTGTCACTGACCTTTTGTATTGCTACTCTGCCAAGTACAAAATACTGTAGATTTTTGTCTTTTTTTTCCTTTTTTTTTTGTCTTCAAGTTTGAGTGTCATTTGTTGCTACGTTCCCACCACCATATATGGTGTCATTGTTTCCCTTATTCTATGTATTTTTGTGTTCTGACTAGATTTAGGGGACTGATTGAAACCAGAGAAGCTCTAAGCATGCTTTGTGGGCTACTAAAGCAGTATTGCATTTCTGGCAACATATTGTAGGTATTATCTGTGTTGCAAAAAATACTTTATATGGGTAGGAGGAAGGAAGAGGAGAAAGAGGCAAATCTGTCTCTCCCTTACATGGTTGTAGAAGACAGGGTGTGGAAAAATCAAATGACATCTCATTTCTAGGCTGTGTGCAGGGTTTTGTAAGGCCACAGGGTAGCTGCTGTCAGGCTGCCCATCCTCAAATAGACTTATTGGAAGACAATGGAGAAGAAGTGGGGGGAAAAAAGCCAATAAAGTACCTGTCAAAAATGTGCACCAGATGATGTTCCTTGCTGTGAGTAGCAGAGTGCTTCCACAAGAGACCCTCAAGCATCCTAGAAGGCTGTGTAACTGTTCCTTCCATGCTTTGGGAAAAAAAAAAATACACAAGAAAATAAAAATTAAACATTGTTCCAAGCTCATTGGATCAGCTCTGGACAGCACAGAACATGAATAATGTTGAGGAAGAAGAATCCTGGGATAAAAACTGGTAATGGCTTTTTAAATGGGGTTTGAAAGCAAAGAAGGATGCTTGGATTACAATGAGTGGGAGAAAAGATTAATCAGACTATTTCTTTTTCCCTCCATCAGAATTTCCATCTCTTCAGTTATGCAACTTTTTAGTGGCTTTCTGCTATGATTTTTCCTTTTGGAATGAGTTATGCACTAAGCATTAGTTTCAACATATTTGTGTTTACTGGACACTATCAATTCTCCTAATATTCTGATAGTGAAAGAGAATTTTAAACCACATTTTTTTTTCCATCTGTGAAGCCAAAATGAACAAGACTGAGATCTGAGAGTTTCTTCTCAGCACCTGAACAGCAACTCTTTTTTTAGCTGGGAAAAAAAAAAAAAGAAAATTACATTGATGTGAGACTTGGCTTGGCAGGTTTTACATTTTCATTAACTATTAATACTCAAACATCATCTTTGTTTACACTGCAGGCTGCTTCCTCTGGGTTTTAAACAAGGTGGGATTTCTGCAGATAGGATTGAAGTCAGGAGTTCAGAGCAGCTTTACTTATTGATGTGTAATAAGAGTTTATCAGTGTGTATTGAACAAGATGGGTATGCTCAGGTATTGTGACTGATGTTTAAAAGCTGTGGTTTTTGGTGAGATCAGGTGTCTGACTCTCAGAGAATGCTTTCAATTCAATCAGTCATAGTCCAACAAATCATCTGCATACCTGTCATGTTAGGTTTGGTCAATGTGCTGCCATGTGAGCAGTAAACTTTAAGGATATCAACTTGTGAAATTGATTTAATCTGCTGTTTTGTTCCAGTTGTTTGCATTGTGTTTGCTTTCTGCTGAAACCTCTTCTGGTGATCTCAATGAAAAAAAAAAAATACTGCTTTTGTGTATAGTCCTTTAGTTTGATTTTCCTGTTCAATATGTGATTACCTTTTATTTGCTATTTGTCTCGGGGTTTAGGAGAGGCAGAAAAATGAAAGTTGTTTATAATAAAAATTTGAGATATTGTGAAGGCAATCAAGGCCCTGTTTGTGTGGTTAGGTGCCAAAATCAATGTCAGAATCTTGAGAGGCAGAAGGAAGGTTGAGAAGAAACAATTTGAAGCTGTTTATGAGTAAAAATGTGAGATATTGTGAAGCTAAGCAAGGCCTGGTGGTGTGTTTAGGTGCCCAGATGATCACACAGGGTAAGGTTTTGACTGGTGCTGCCTTGTGGATGGATGTGCAGGGATTGCACAAGCACCAAGTGGCTTGTAACGTGGCAAGGAGCAGATTTCACTTGGAATATGGCAGCAGAAAGGGGAAGGGCTGCCTCCATCTCACTTCCCCATGGCTCTTCTAATAAAACCACAAGAGAGAGAATTAAATCACCACTTTTGCACTTGTCAGTGCAATCAGTAGCCTGCCAGGTCATGGGAATGGAAAGTTGAGGATATCTGCAGAGTCAGCAGTTCCAGGGGCAGTGTATGAGGCATGGTGATAAAGTTTGCATGTTGCTACATCACCCTAGAATTAAATATGGACTGTAGAATTTATCAAAGGAAACAGTGGATTCTATACCCTTACAGACTGGTTTTTCTCTCCATAGATATACTGTAGTTCAAACAGAAATTATAGGTTTAATGCAGAAATTCATAGAATATTTAGGGTTGGAAGGGACCTCCAAAGGTCATCTAAATTGTTTGGATTAAAACTGTTGACTTAGATTATCACTGTGGATATATTTGTTGTGCAACAATCTGTTTATATCCAGCTGCAAAAAAAAATAGGTTGCCATCACCATAATGGAAAGAAAATAAATCTAAGCATATAGGCAACCTGGAAAAACATCTCTGAGGTCAGTAGAGTTATCCTGATGTAAACTGGCATGGCTTGACAGTGAATCATTTGTGACAGACAAGTCACAAACACCAGTTGGAAAGGAAAAGAGGCACGTGGAATATTAATATATAAACAACAAGTAAAGGGAATTTGCTATCATCAGCTCATTTTGTTTATCACAGTAATGAGTGGCCATGGAGGGAGGCAATTGCTTCATCATTTTCCATGAGTAAGTTTTTTCCACTGTATCTTTTATGCCCAACAAGTAATAATCAAAGATACAAGGAGTTGTAAAATGGTTTCTGAACTCAGGTGCCAGTGGCAGGCTGGGGTCAGAGGTAAATGTACCTGCTCCTGCATGGGGCTGAGCTGTGCTGGCTGCCATGGTTGCACTGATGCCAGGGGGTTCCTCCTGCCCTGAGCTTCAGATTGGGTTTTAGGACCCATCACCAGCACCAGATCTGTTAATTGGTGCTAACTTTAATTGCCTGTTTGGATGCTGATAGTGTCAGTCAGCAGAAAAAGAAGAGAAAGGCAAAGGAGGGGCTGAGTAAAACCTCTGTCTGTGACAGGAAAAATGGGCAATAAATGAATTAACCTTCACCAGAGGCACAGAAATCTGGGCATCCAAACAAAGAATCATTGATTGCTGAGTCAGCCTTTCCACTGGATTAAATCACCAATACATCCAGTGCCCTCAAGACCACCACCCTCCTTTCTGCCTGCTGATGTGGGTCTAAAGGAGGAGAGGGAGAGGCAGGGGCAGAGCTGGAATCTCATGCACAGACCTGGCAGCTCTAGGTTGTCCCTCACCCCTTTGCCCCTGGTTTGTGAGACTTTGGGTCTGGGTTCACTAATGAGGTCTTTTCCCTTCTTTTTTTTTCCACTTTGTCTGGGAGATATCTTGCATCTGTTTCTTCAACTGAGTGTTTCGTGGGGAATTAATCCTCTTTGACTGCCTGGAACATGCTGACTCAGCAGCTTTTCTTCTTCTCATGCTTCCCTGAAATGTCAGAAAGCAGCATTCACATCTGTGCAGTGACAGGGCAGGAGTCAGCCTGAAAAGAGTTTCACTATTGATTCAGTTCTAGTTTCTGTTAAGCTGAGTGGAAAAAAAACCCTATTTTTTGGTCATTTTTAATAGTGAATTAAATCATTTTTTTCCATATATGTGTGTGAATTGTGCTACAGCAGCAAGATATGGAAATTAATGTAGAAAGCCACTCTATGCTTAACAACACAGAACTAGTTGGTTAAGCTGGGTTTACACTGCTTCCTATAGAAAATAGATGGAGTAAAACCCAATTAATCCAACAGCAATTCCAGTGTGTGTTTCCCTGTATTATTAATTGTGTGCATATTCCCCTGCTGTTAGAAATGCATCCTAAGCCATGTATTGGGATGACAGTGAGAATTTGGATTACTGAAGAGATCACCACATTTTATTTGAGCTTGAGAGAAAAGAGTGGTGGGAAAGAAGTGCCAGAATCAAGAGATAATGAAAAATAGATTGATAGCAGTTAGATTTGACTGGCATGAGCTCTAGCTAATTATCTTTACTTGGGAGGAGCACTCCCCTTTTCTTTAGACATCATAATAAAAGATATATATATATATATATAAAAAGATATATATTAACAATCTACAACAGAATTGTGGGTTTGAGTGGCCTGGCCTCTTATTGACCAATATATCTTTGTCTAAAGCAGTGTATAATAAATCAGATTTCAGCCAGTATCATTTTTAATTGTAATGAGATCTGTGATCTGAGACATGAAGTCTGCACGTTGTGGCCTCTCCAGGGCAGCAATGGAGGGAGCTGAGTATATGTGTGAGGAACATGATGAAAATAGGACCACACTGCATGGTCATATGCAAAAAAAATACCAACCTCAAACAACTTACTAAGAATCCAAGAGCTTCAGTGGTTTCTTTAGTCCTGAGCACTGGTGCTAGAGAGAACAGAGAAAACATGCACTGGCTGAGAATTCATTTTGCAGATGTGTGAATGGCTTTCTGCAGAATGTTGCTTGATCAGTTTTGACCACACCTTTCCTGAAAGAAAAAAAAAAAAAAGCTAAAAATATAAATGAAGACTTGTGGTTAGCAACTGACTCCACTTATTTGGTTGCATGGTTACAGGCTGTAAGCAGAAAATATCTGTTAGGGTAAATGGATTGATGTTCTTGTCAGCTCTGGGGGTTTGGGGAGGTTGGTTCCTAGGTACAATCCCAGAAGCTGTTGTGCAGATCAACAGAGACTTAAAACAATTCATGTTTTGATGAACAACTCCTGAGTGTGATCAAAAAGGGAAAGGAACAATTAAATAATAAGTAATGTTCTGTATGCTGAAAATGAGGGCAAAATTGACATCTCCCTGTAATTTCACTGGGGGATCAGTGGTCTTCAGCTCTGAAATTTTGAAGGAAAAAGAGGATGAAAGATATTTTACACTAGCAATTGAACATAAACTGTGCAGAGCTGTCCCTGAATAGTCTAAGTGTCTTGAAAGTTGTTTATAGGGAAGAGTTATTGTGTCATTAGAACATATTTGCACTTTAGGACAACCTAGTTTGGATGTGCTTAGCTTGCACTATGCATGATACAGCTGCTCCCACTCCCAAATGTTTCACAATCTGAACATAAAGTACCTTTAAAAAAAAAAAAAAGAAGGAAATAGAAAGGAAAAAATAAATAAAAAGGAAAAACAAAGGCACAAAGAGCAATATAAGAAACAGAAGCTTGGTTCTTGAAATGCAATATATGCTTAGATCTCTATGCTAAAGCATGCAATCTTTAAATCAGAATAAAATTAAAATAAAAATATAGAAGCAGACCTGGATGACATGATCAGGGTCCTTAAATTATCAAGGAACTTCATTTTTCTGGCCCCTTGCAGGCAGTTGGGTGGTGAAGACAATATCCTGTGAGGGGGAAGGGGCTACTCAGCTCTAGCTCCCTACTGAATAGATTGCAAGAGTAGAAAATAATGTCAAATTCAGAAAGTTTCCTGGAAACAGGTGATATAATAATCCTTCAAACAATGTGCTGCTGCTTTGGAGACAAATGGGCAGGGATGGAAGTGAGGCCACGGGACAAAATGTCACAAACAGCTTTGTGGAAACCCTGATAGGATTCACAGATCCTCACTGCAGCCACTGATAACTTTGCTGGTGGCTGTCAGAAGGCTGAACAGCAGCAGTCTGGCTGTGTGAGCACTGAGCCTGCTCTGCAGCACTGCACTCCCACACTGGGCTTCATTTATAGGGCTTTGGGCTTCACAAAGCCTCACTAGATCCCTAAAATTTGCTGGATCTCATGGCAAATGCTGAATTGTTACCTCATTGTCATGGTTTCTTCAACCAGAAGATGGGATGAAGGCATCTCTTCAGCCTGTCTGTGGAGAGCACCAAAGCACTCTGCTCAAACTATCCCCTGTTCTCAGTAGGGACAAGCACAGTAAATGGAGTTTAAGACCCCTCAGACAGTTCAAAAAGTCTTTTTTTGCAGCAGCAGCAGGGTGCAAACTGGCTTAGCACTCATTGACTGAAAAGGAAATAAGTTGATTTATATAGGAAGTCTCCTCTGAAAAGGAACATCTTGCAGAAGCCTGCACTGTTGGGGAAAAAAAAATGCTAATAGATGGGAAAAAAAACCCAAACAAAAACCAACTCATAACATCTTAAGATGGTTACAGGAATTTTCCAAAATATCACTAAACACACTGGTAAAATGAGTTGTAAAAGATGGGCTAATGACAAAATGATCTATTAGATGATGGAATTAAAGCCAGGTGCTTGCTGCATTAAGAGCACTTGGTATTTCATCATCATCATCTATACATTTATTTTATGTGACTGAGATGGCATGTAATTTGTTCCTGAAGTTATTCTCCTGCAATCCCTGGGTCTTCAGATGCCATTAAAGCAAATTAGCAACAACATTGCAGAGAGCAAAGATTGGCTGCCAAACAGCTGGGCATGGCTTTTCAAATCCATAGGTATAGTAATATCAGATAAAAAAAATCTTAATGTGTCCCTAAAGCTGCAGTCCATGTCAAACATCAACTCTGGCAATGATTATATTGCAATTGCACTTTGTTTTTCCTAAAAAATCTATGCCTTTGATAGGCAATAGACATGAACAATCAGTAAAAATATGTTTGTTTGTTTGTTCTTGAAGTGACAAAATAGGTTTTGTTTGTCTGTTTGTTTTTAATATATATATATATTTAGGTAATTCAGCTAATACTGGTATTTTTAGCAGAAAATGAATATAACTTAGCAAAACCTGACTGCTGAATGTTCTCTGGTGTATATAAGCATGCAGGCAGCAGTAGAAGCTGCAGTATTAAAGGTGAGAAAAACACTTGGCAGAAAGGAGTTACCTGAGAAATAAACTGGGTGTTTGTGTCTGCACCATATGGGCTGTGTATAAACACAGCAGTTCAGTGCTTGTCTCATTTCTACCCAACATTCTCTTCCTCTTATTCTGATTTTCACTTCCCTATTGGTTTTTCTGGTAGCAGCAACAGCATTGGTTAGCACCAGACAGGCATGAGCACTAGGGTTTCATATCAAGTTGTAATTCCCATTACTGTGAAGAGGGATTAATTGACCAAAACTAGTTCAGCCTGGACAAAATAAGGCTTTAGGGAGACCTAAGAACTCCCTTCCCTGTACCTGACACTTGAGCTTATCTCCAGAAAAGTCAGTTTTTGGTTTTGAAATATATATATATATTTCTTTCCTTTATTGCTGTCACAAGTGCCATATCTGGAATTCACACTGACAGGATTGTTTGTAAGTGTGCAAATTCAGATATGTTTTTGAAAGGATTTTCATCACTGTGGAAAACATCTGTAAAACCTCTTAATGTGGATATCAAACCACCAAAACATCACTTTCTGTAGCAAAAAAATCACTAAATGTGTCATTCACATTCTGCTTTTTATTTGATTTTTTTTTTGGGGTAAAGTTTTTTACTGTTCTAACCTGTTAAATGGATTTAAATCACTTTGTAAAAGTATATCAATATTCACATAGAGGTGAGGGGATATTGAGACTAAATCATTTGCATGAAACTTCAGGGGATTAATTCTCCCACCACACTGAACTCTGTTGACTGAGGTGAAGCAAATGGAAAAATTCTGTGTTGAGAAAGTTTCAAGAGGAAGAAATTTTAACTCCTGGGTTTATTTGCATTTTTGACCTATGCTTAAAATTTGCTGCTGCAATGGAACATGTGAGAGCATGAAGGGTTCTAACTGACTGCTGTGTGTTGCTGCTGTAATAAGCACTGTTCTGTTTCATGGGCAGATTCTCTTCATCAACACAACACTGGAAAAAGTTTCAACTGCAATGTTAGAAGAACTTTCAAGTTGGAAAAAAATTTAGTAAGGTGCTGGTTATAGACAGCTTCCTATTTCCTGGCAAGTAAGTAAAGCAGGATGAAATATTTTTATATGAAAATTTGTCTTCTTGGAAAATGTGGTTTTGCTGAAAGATGAACTTGCTCTGGGAAAATATCAATTTCAATGGGTTTTTAAATTTTTATTTTATATTTGAGGAAATCAAAGCAAAGCTCCCCCTGCCTTTGAAGGTGACAGTTTGAAACAAAGATACTTTTCAGTTCCAACTAATTATATTAATTTAGTGATAGTAATAGTGTTAGGATTTAGTGTTGGATGTTCCTGAAGTAGAAAAGAAACCTGTCTTTGTTTCTGGAGGCCATATAGTTAAAATTAATTATAATTCTATAAGCAGCTTGTTTCAGAAGAAGAATTTTCACTGCAGAATGCATGTGGTATTTTTCCTCCTTCTTTTCTGATGCATTCTGAAGGTAGATTTTACAGTCTGATCTGGAAAAGTTGCTGTTGGGCATAAAAAACAAGGAATTGCTTCCTTAATCATATCATAAAAGTCAGTTTGATTAGCCAGATTGTGCTGAACAGAATGAATCAGAAAGCAAGAACAGTTCCTTGCAGATAGAACAGGGCTTTGGGAACAGCTTGTGGGACAAAGATTAAATGTCTTATCCACACATACATCAATGTACCTTGAAATTCAGGATGCAGTCCCTAGGGAACTGTCCCAAAGTGATCTGAAATGGAATTAGGGAAACCCTGGTGGGCAAGGGGAGGAATCCTCCAGCAGCTTCACAGTTTCCAGCACTGTGGCTGTCACTATAATTAGTGTGGTGTCTCTCAGTGAGAACATTTCCATCTGGATCCCCACCCTCCACAGAATCCATGGCTGCTTTGTTTTGGTCCCATCACCTCAGATGCTCACCTCATGCTCTTAAACCACTGCAGCTCCTGGATCTGCCCCAATTCATCAGCACTGGGAGGGGAGGAAACTGAAGCTCAGTTTTTACTTTACTTGGATGGTCTCTTCCATGGTTTCCAAGAAGTGCTGAAGTTCAGGGAGGAGAAATAATTTAATTTTATTTTTTCTGCAAATCTTAGAAAGAAATGATCCATATGAAGTAAACCACATATTCCAATAAGAGCTTTAAAGCCAGTAAATTTATTTTTCTCTCACTATTCATCAGCAGTTAAGCTCATTTGGAAAGAAGAACCCCCCAGTTCCCTGCCATAATGCAGTAGACTATTATACAATTAAAAATGCTCTGATCAAAACATTTTTTAGCATTTATCACTTTTTTTTTTTTTGCCTGTTTGTGATCCAGCCAAATAATTTCTCTCCTTCTCTGAACACAACCAAGAAGTAACTAACTGTTGCCATACCAATAACTAAGGAAGGAAAAGAACCTCCTCCACATGGCCTACCCACACAGATGGGCTGGGCACAGTTTGTGAAAAGCCTGGGGAATGAAGTGGTGTAGTGACTGACAGTGTGCAGATGGGTCTGCCCTTGGGCTGAAACCTGGTAGAAATGGGAATTACTGAGGCATTTTATCTGCTCCCATCACTCATTGAACTCACTGGCTACTCTTTTTTTTTTTCCCTTGGGTTCTTTTCTCTTTGTTTTCTGTTGGCTGGTTGGTTTTTGTCTCAGTTGAGGACAGTTTTGCCTGTGTGCTGTATTCTTTATGTCCATGTGCTCACTAATACCTGTTTGATGATACTAAATACTGAGATAATCATACATCAAGTGGAAAAGACTTTAGACACTACAAATTACATGTGTTTTCACTTTTAATATGTCCACTAATTCACCTTTAAAGCAGCATTTCTTTTGCCCTTCCTTATTTCTTAGAATCAGAGAATGTCAGGGGTTGGAAGGGACCTAGAAAGATCATCTAGTCCAGCCCCCCTGCCAGAGCAGGATCTTCTTGGCTATTAGGTTGTGAGTAACTTGGAATAGCATTCAGCTGTTTCTGGGTGGTTGCAGTGGGTTTAGCACATCATGAAAATTAATACAAATACATATTTTTTAAAGGATTAGAGTCTGAAGAAGTGTCTGAGATACTTATTTCTCATTTATGTTATAAAACAGTAAATAAAACAGTAATAAATCTATGTAGTCCATGGAAAACTCACAGTAAAAACTGTGAGAGGAGAATATATAGTTCCTTATTTTTTTTTACTCTCAAAGATACTGAATTTACTGCTCATTTATTGTTTTATAATGCCAGTGTTGTGATGACTTACCACCATGAATAAATGTAGTCATAGAACCCCCAACACTGAAGATATGTGGCCAGATCAAGTCAAAACAAGTTTAGCATCAGAGATTCCTACAAAGGAAAAATGAAATCCTATGCTGCATCATTTTCACATAAGTAAGAAAAAAAAAACAAATCCCAAAGCAATAACAAAAAAAAAAAATCTGAAATGAAATAACATTTGGTTGTAGGTTGTTTAAGACTTTTAGCCCTTCCTTATTTTTAATCTTCTATTTTATTTTTTTACTGTTTAGAAAGCATAGGAAGATGAAAAAAAAAAAAAAAGTTTTGACATTAAAAAAACCTAGATTTTTGCAGCTAACATTTTTCATCATATCCTACTCCTACTTGTAGATGGCTTGTGCCATGTGTGCCCATTTCCCTCACTGAAAATGCCATTAAAAATAATAGTGATTTCACTGATCATCAAAACCATGTACCACCACTTTAATAATAGTCATACTTTTATATACACTTAAGTGTCTGCAAGGTTTCATAAATCAGGTTCCAATGCAATATGTGCAGTAATTTGAAATGTGTCTAATGCTTGCTAGATTTAATTCAAGCTTTTATCACTCATTAATCTGTCTTCTCACTTCAGATTATACAGACTTTCATGCAATGCTTTGATCATAACAGGACTATTTTCACTTGCATGTGCTAATGAAAAGGTCTTCTAAGATATTTGAGAGGAAAAATGAAGAAGTTTAGGCTGAATCTGACTCTAAATTCCTGTCTCTTGACTCCTCATTTCCTATGTGCTGTGTTTCTCTCGAAGAATGCAGATGTATTTGTTGCTTAAATAGCTTTAACTAGTCAGGGGCCTCATTAGAGATTTGCATTTGAATGTCCAAAAAATACAGGATGTGGCATATGGCAGTGCAAGCAATTCATGGTTTCCAAGGATCATAGAATCATGGAATAGTTTGGGTTGAAAGGGACCTTTAAAGGTCATCTAGTCAACCACCCTGCTGTGAGCAGGCAAATCACCAGATTATGTTGCTCAGAGCCTCACCCAATCTGACCTTGGATGTTTCTTGGGATGTTTCCATCTACCACTTCACTGGGCAACTTATTCCATCAATCTCCTTGTAAAAAATGTCTTATTTATATCTAGCCTGAATCCCTCTAGTTTAAAATCATTACCCCTTATCCTATCACTACAGGCCCTACTAAAAAGTCTGTCTTCACCTTGGCATGATTCACCCACTTAGATCCACAGTGGCTCCAGCTACTCACAATAAAAACACTGCTCAGGACACCTTATGTGAGATTTGAGAAAACTTCAGCTAAAGCACCCATTCCAATGGATCAGAACTTTCACTGGTACCTCTGTAAGACTAGAGCATTTCTCCTGAGGTGATGAAGTTCCAAGGATTTGCTTCGTGTGGCTTTCAGTAGGTCATCTCTTCTGGAAAATAAAAGCAGTATTTAGCTAAAGATCCAGCTCTCCTCTGGGACACATACACAGCACTTTGTCCTGTGTCAGTGGGGTTTATGATTTTTACCTGAGGATTAAATGAGCCCTCTAATAATTAATTGTAAGGATTTTTAGGTTAACTTTATACTGTGCTGTTCCAGTTAAAAGTCCCAATGCAGAACCTTTTATAGTTATATATTGAGCTGTCAAAAGGTATCAGTCTCTTTTGTCATCCAATATAGTGGTCACAGATACATGCATAGCAGCTCTCTGCTGAGATTAAAGGGGGGGAAAAGTTAAATGCAATTTCTCTGTCTCCTCACTGCTTTGTTTGGAGGAAGCTTGGCTTTGTTTTTTTCACAGGGAATTTTGGCTTCAGTGGAGCCTGTAATTCCTTGCATCTCTACAAGGCCTTCTAAGTTATGCAGACATGGATAGCAGAGGCCAAGAGTTAAGAGAAAACTCACCTGACACTACTGGAGGTCACTTGGAATCACTGAATGCACAACCTTTTCTGCTATTTCTTCACCACAGATGCCTATGCAACATCTGCTTGTTTTCCTAATGGCATTACACAGTTGTACAGGTTGGACTACAATCTAATCTTAAACTAACTTTGCACAGCTAAGAAAGAATTTGTGTTTTTTCCAGTTATAACAGGACATTGTTGTCAATGCACAAGTATTTCCATTCAAAAAAAGTGAACTTTGTAACAGATTTGGGGGTTTGCAAATTATCCCTCAAGTTCCAGTCTTGGTGGCATATAATGTGCTTTAATACTCCTTCCTACTGACTTTCTGTTTACTTCATAGAAAGCTGTTTAGCTTTTGGAACTTTACAGATTTTCCTCACACTAAAAGAAACCAACCTGCTTTATTAAATTCACGACTGAAGGAAATCACTGCAAACCTAATAAAATTTACATGTTTCCATTCAATGTCAGCAGGGAGTCAGATTAAATCAAGGCTGAAGGTCTCATCTGCATTCAAACCCTTGATCAAGCTACTAATGCTTCAGTTTGAAAAGTATGACAAGACCATTAGAAGATTTAAATAGTTCCATGCTTTTTGAGAAGGCTGATATCACTAAAGCAATTATTTTTGCAGTCAAATTATGGATTTCTTATAGTCATATTAATAAAATGTGGCTTGTTAAGTTTTTCAGTTAGGTGGTTTAATGGTCCCCCCCCTTTGTTTAACAGAGTTACCTGTTATGCACATTATTGGTGACTAAAAACATAATATATTAAAAAAAATATACAGGAAGGGCTCAAAGCTTTTGACAAAAGAGGTCTGTGTGATTATCCTTTTCTATAGGTATGGAATGCAATAGTTTTAATGCTTACAGTTATTGAATGACATCCCAGGATAGCAACTAGGAATTCATTAACTTTTGTAGTCTTATTCCATAAATAAAGCTAAATACACCTAAAAAATGAGTGTATTGGGTTTCTGTGGTAGGGTTTTGGTAGTGAGGGGTGGTTCTTGTTCAATTTGGCAGGTAGGGAAGATCACTGATTGACACTTCAGTGGGGTAGATCATTTCACATGGGAAAGACTTAGAGCTGCTAGATTCAGAGGCATCATTGTTGATAATGCCATGGAATTGTCTGAACTGTAATCACACAGCACCTCGATAGCCTGGAAGATAAGTATTTTCCCTTTGCTCTTAGCAAAGTGATAGCTGAGAACTCTCCTTATAATGTTTCAGGTCACTGAAAGCTATCTTCCCCTTAAGGAATACCTGGAGAAAAAAAAAGAAAGTGAAGAGCAGATGGACAAAATTATTCTTTAACATGCAGATTGTGTGATCAAGGATTCATTAATGAAGCAAAATACTGTGGTCTGGTCTAAACTGTCAGTCTCATCCTGTAGAGCTACTTGCCAGTTTGCTGTGGCTGTACAATGTGCTCAGTCTGCTGTACCTCGAGAACGTTGATATCTAGAGATAAGAAGTTTCCGTTGTTTATCCCAATCAGATAAAAGTAATGGCAGTCTTAAATACAAGTTCACCCTCGAATTTCAAACTCTATGCCTACACAGTTTTGTTTGACTAATGTGGGCTGTAAAAATGTCACATAACACAATGGTAGCAAATAATGAGGCACGAAAACACCAGCACGTTGCATCCTAAACACAGTTGAGTGAGTACTGACTGACCAATTGCAGCTCTCTGGCAATAAATTCTATATAGTTCAGGAGCCTCAACTGCAGAATTGTCCCCAGATATGAAAAAATGTCCTTTATAAAAAAAGGAAGCGTACACAAATGATTTATTCTAAATGTAGGAAGCAAGAAATTAAATATATAAAACGCTCAGCATGACTGGAAATGTGGCAAGGGGAAAGGGACTTGTTGAAAGGCTACTCCTTCCTTTTTGTCAGGATATCACCAGGGGAGTATTTTGCAAAGCCATCCTGTGGACAGACTGAGCTTTCCAACTTTACTGTGGGCTACTGACCACAGAACAAAATGCTTGTGCACCTCTTTTGTGACAGCCTGTGAAACGTCAGCTTGGAGTAGAACCTGTTTAATGGTGAAGGGCTGGTAGAGGAATTTTGCTGCATTAATTTCCTATTAACACGAGTGCCTTTTCCCAAGCAGTACTCTTGGCTAGCACTCTGCAGAGACTGGCCAAGCTCAAAGAAGCAAAATAAGGCAATTTCTGAATGGCAGGTTCCAGCAGTGCAGGCAGCTGTGTGACTAACACTGAAGGAGCAAGCTGGCTGCCAAGACCTCTGAACAGTGATGTGCTTGAGTATGAAATGCTGAAATCACTACTTCAGTTGCAGGGTTTCTGACCTGTTTTGCACCCACGTGTGGAATGTGTCTGCAAGCACCAGAGATAAAGCTGAAGCAGCGTGACCAAGAGGCATTCACAGCACTGAGCACCCTTCAAGAGCTTGAATGGACTCCAAAGGGACAGGAACTTATCTCTGCTGTCATAAAAGTGCCAAAGAGCTAAGGGGCAGACTGATTACTGGCAGTGCAGAGACGAGGTGGGCTCTGACATACTCAGTGGCCACCATAAACTTAATGTAAACTCTTTCCTGTAAGCCTGGCACCAGTGTTAGTGGAACTGATAATTTCATAGTCTTATCCCTAAATCCAGAAAGCCTTCTTCTTCCTTTGTTTTTATCCTCATGAAGATTTAGGAAAATGCAAAATTATCTAATAAAAACACACACACCAAAAAAACCAAGCCAAAAAAAGAGAATCCTTGCCTGATAGTGTTTACCTCCTCCCAGAGACATTGCTGCATGGTCCATGTTGAGCAGGCTGGCACAAGCTCCTCTCACATTGTACCTACAGGTGGTTAGCTGCTCTTTGAAGCTCACCATTCAGTGTTTCTGAAAGCATTACATTTAGTCCAGCAAGAGTAATTTTACTGTCCAATTGGCCTGTTATTGCACTTCATTTGTTGGTATAACATCCAGCTGGAGAGAAACTGCAGCTCTCCTCTGTGCTAAAAGGAGAGTCAGAGGATAAGTGGCCAGAAATAAATTGCTATTGTTTTTAGAGTGGTTGCAAAAATTAGGAAAAAAGACACCATGTGCTCAGATAAAAATTGAAATCTCATTAATTCAAACCAGCATGACAGTGAGGGACTTGTGACCCCATCTCCTACACCTTTCATGCAAAGTGGGCCAACAAAACATCAAGGATAGAAAAAAAAATGCTATACATTTACCTCTGTAGTCACTCCTTTCTGCAGCTCTGAATGCAAACTAGGCCTGGTAACATTCAAAACAGTTCTTTCCTGACAAATATTGGTTGAAGGAATTCCTGAAGAACCTAGGGAAAGGGTCCTGAGTGTTACTGGCTACTTAGACACAGAGCTGGTGCTCCTCAGTGACTGTAAATCAGTCCCATCTTGTTAATGTCACTAAGGTTATGCTAATTTATGCTTGTTAAAGTACTCAAGCCTGTCAACAGGCACCTGGTTAAATACCGATGTTTAACCTGCTGGGGTTGCTCAGAAGCAATTAAAGCAGCAACCACCCCATTAGGTGTGGAAGAGTTAAAGAGTCACCTGGTTCGAGTCCATCAGGGGCATTGGAAGCCCAGGGAGTGACTTCCCAACATCCCCCCTCCCACTAAAGCCCCTGAGGGGAATATGAAGTCAGAGGGTTACAGACACCACCAACATGCTCTGGGGGCAACTGAAGAAGGAAATAAAGACTTGATAAGATCTTGTCCTGCTCTATTTTATTCTCTTATTATTGTTGCCTTGCCTCACTTTTCCATTCTTCACCTGCCATGTCTTCTTGCTCTGTTTTCTTCTGTTCTTGAACATATTTTATTATCATTACCACAAAAAAAAAATAAAAAAAAAGAAAACTACCTGATGGATGCTACTTGTTCTGCTCACACACTGCAAGTTTTTCTTCTTTCCAAAGTCTACTTGGACTTGCTGTTCTCCCAGCTGCAAATGGTCTGTGGAAAGCTTTGAGAGAAATGAGAAATTCTTGTGTAATCACATGGGAGAGGGAAGTGCAGATTATTTTTACAAGTGAAATCAGTGTAACTCTGCTATCCTCCTTTATTAGATGGAAATATGAGGTATCTCACCTCCCTGCAAACACCCAGGCTCTAGATCTCTCCTTTGAGCAACTCTTGCTGCTCCTTTTATAGTCAAGGGAAAGAACTGCCCTGTTTTGGCCATTTCTTTTGAACAGAGATGGGTTACACCCTGCAAATGCTTTTTTCTCCCTCTGGGCTCTAAAGACCACCTAGACCACAAGCTGAGATGTGGATGTTTATGAGGTAGATACACACATTTGGTCAACTGAGTCCTTTTCTTGTGTTGGAAAAATCATCTTTGGAAAGGCTTTGTCCATCAGGCACCTGCTGCTCTGCATCCCAGGCTTGGACCAGAGCTGAGTCCCAGTTCCATGTCTCTGACATGAGCTGCCTTTGGCCTGAGGATGAAGAGTTTTGCTTCTCAGGGATAAATACCCTCCCCTCATTCAGCTGTCTAGCTGTGGTTTTTATTTGCCACTTATTTGAGAGTCTGTAATAAGTGTAATAATTGGTACAAGATAACACGGGCAGGCATCTGCCTCCCTTAGTAATGAAGGAGATGAAATATTGTGAAGGAATTTGCTTCCCTTCAGAAACTTAATTCTATTTACAGGCCTTCCTGTCATTGAAATAACTAATCTCAGGAGGTGGGACATGATTTGGGGGTTATGGGATCATTTCATTCCCAACTGCCACTTGCTCCTTGTGAAGAGTAAACCCTTTGTGGTTCTCTCTCTTGCAAAGATGCCTGAGTTTAATATAGTGATGAAATTAAGGATGATATACTTGGTTTATTTTTCATGTAGTGCTAGGTCACACAAAGCCAACGCAGGAGAAAAATGAAATTATTGCTATTTTGTGTGTCTGTGATACAAACCCCACTGTGCCAGTTCTGGTGGGAATTAAATAATGGGTCAAATTCACAGAATAGCACCCGAAAAGATGAAAAAGATCATAATATTTGTTTCAATAATCCAATAATTACATACACCACCTTTCCAGTCCGAAGAGGGTTTTTTTGTTTTGCAATTTTCTTTAGCCAAAGAAAAGAGATTCCCAAGACAAAACTGAAAACAACATTTTTAGTTGCTGTACAGGTCTGAACAACTCTTTTTTTTCCCCCACCAAACCTAAAAGGTCATTATTCATAAAATTGTACTTAGAAAAACTGGAGACAGGTGAAACACTATTTTCCCTGGGCTCCTTGGAGACCATGGAGCTGCTGGTATCTTGCTTTAATGCAGAGCTGTTCAAAGGCTCTACCTAACCACACTATAGCTGTATTTATCTGGATGTATTCCTATTAATTTCCCTTGTATACAATTAATTCTTCCTCACCTAGTGTGTTGTGTGGCACACCATTGCATCACATCCACCTTGTGCTTGCCAGGTGCAAGGTGATCCAATAAGAACCATAATCAGAGCTGTTTTCATTAGGCAAGATATTAATTTAGTGAATTTTTGCTTGGGTTGCCCATGAAAGACCATAAAGTACAAGCACCTAAATGCTCCCAGCTAAATGTCAATATTATCATTATCACCTATTGTGAGTAATTCCATTTTCTTGGTGGTTTTGGGTTTTTTTTCAGCCTATTGGGAGCAATTCTAATTATCAGTTGTCTTCTAAAATGACAACGATTTGGTTTGTTGGGGTTTTTTTTTCCATGACTGAAGGCAGGAGGTTCATTGAGGTTCTCTGAGATAGTGGGGAGGAAAAGTTCTTTGGGTTTTTCAGATCTGGGAACATGAAATGAAAGCTTCAGTGATTTCCAGCTCATTGGTGTTCTGTCATCTGCCTCATTAGGTCTCCACTGGAAGACTTAGGCTGGTGGCAAAACACTTTGTGAGGACTTAGGAGACAAAAAGGTAAAAAGCAAATTAGAAATGCTAAGGAAGAAAGGCAGATGGGTTGAGAGGGCAAAAATGAGAGCTGTCCAGTTATCTGAGTGGGCAAATCCTCACTTGCAGGTTACCTGGGGGAAAGAAATCACACAAACAGTGTGACATACACACAAAAAAATAGTAGAGAAAATAAAATATCCTCTGGGATGCAGCAGGGAGACTCCAGCACCTCAGCCAGCCCTGTTCTGCACCTCTCTCAGTGCTCAGCAGCATCAGAGGGTCATCCTGCCCTGGGATTCTTCAGTGTGAGGAACTGAGAGTGCTCTCCCTGTCTGACTCAGCCAAAGTCTGAGCTGATACCCAGCTACTGCCCTAAAACTGGTCCCCTTCTGAAGCAGATTAAGGGTCCTTTGAACTCTCCCTCTGTCCACTACACCCCCAGTGAGGAGGGGGGAACAAACATCTGAGCTGGAAGTGCTGGTGTCTTAGCCACTTCAGTCATTCTCTGAGTTTGGGGGCTGGTTATATAGCCAAAAAGCAGTGTGTATCTCCTCCCCCTGATGAAAAAAAAAAAAAGCATCTGGATGTGTTCAGGAGCTGAGTTTTCTATCTCAGCTGAAAGATAACACCTCCAGGAGAGAATTTAGTAGAATTTAGGGAGAGCAATTTCGTACTGAGTCAGAGGGACAAGAAATGAGTCACTGCAGCTCTTAGATTTTTCTTGGAAGTTTCTCACTAAAACACTGACCCAGGCTGACACTGTTTAGTAGATGACATCAGAAAAACTAGAGTTTCTGCTAAATTCAGGATGGATAAAGGCTAGGATCCCAGGAAACTGGTTGGGAAAAAAAGTGGTTCTTTTTCTGTGGGGCAGTTGCAAATGACTTCACTGTGGCACATTCATCACCGATTTACTGTAAAGCCAAAGTAAACAACAAGGATGATGATGACAACAACAAAAAAACAAACCCAGAAGGGAAGATTGACCAGAAATCTTGCCTGGTAAGTAGGATACAGCCTGTATCACATCACAGACTGTTCCTTCCTTTAGAGAAGGTGTAATCGAATCGTGTTTGGCTAGAACAACCTTCAGCCTTTTATTTCTCCTTTGGTTTGGGTTTTTTTTTGTGTTATTATTATTATTTTTTCCATCTTCCTATGCAGCTCCCTGCTTTTTTTTTTTTTGCAGCAGAGCTGCCTGCATCCCTGTGAAGGATCCCCTCATCCACGTCAGCGCCGGGCTGTCGGCGTGGAGCGATGCTGCGGTGATTAGCGGTGAACTGACAGTGATTAGTGACTCACTTGTTGCTCATTCTTCATCCACCCTACTCCACCGCTGCCTGTGGGAAGCGCATCACAACGAGAAGCAGCCGCGGTGTTCTCTGGCTGGCAGGTTTCCACAAACCTCCTACCCCACGGGGGGGGAAAGAAAAAAAATAAATAAAAAAAGGTGTTTGTTTTTTTTTTCTTCCAAGCCCTAATGGGGACTTCAAGGGGGTTGAGCTCTGCACGCAGGTGATGGGTGAAGGGAAAATGGATCTGCTGCAGGGATCACTGCAGTTCGTTTTCTGCTCACCCTCCTGTGGACTGCAGTGGTACCTGCATCAGCATCCTGAAGAAGGGACTCAAACCCAGAAGAAAACTTTCTTTTCAGAATAAACCTGTCTATTTAAGCTTCTTTGTTGCTGCTGGAGGCTCGAAGGCACATGGCATAGCACTGTAGAGAGTTAAAGCTCTGCTTGCTGGTGCCTTGCCCTCAGCATGATGATTTTTCCAGGTCCCTTCCAACCCCAAATGATTCTATGCTACTCCAGAACTGTTCAAGGTGGAGAGCAGATTGGTGTGGTTCTTGTCTGGCTCCTGTTCCTTGGCTCACCCCAGGCAGATAGAGCAGAATCTAAGCAGCCTGCAGGCCAGAAGTGCCCTCCCCAGGTATCACAATCTCATGAGATCAGAAAAAGGAGAGTAGAAATGCAGGTCAGAAACTGAGGGGAGTGCAGCTGCAAGAAGCAGGACTTAAGCTGGTGAAGTTGGAAATGAACCTGCCAGTGTTTGAGACTCACTGAGGCTGCCTCAGTTCTAATAAAATGCAATAAAATCTGTCCCTTTCCTCCCACCCCTTCTGCCTGGGTTGTACCAACATTTTCCCTCCGTTCATCTGGCCAATAAAAGCTGAAATTCCTCTCTGATTAAGCACTCAAGGTGCAAACAAAAGGAAGCCCAATATATTTTCCAGAGTCTATTCTCTACATGCTGGAGGGAAGCAGTGGGTGCCTATACAAATGGCAGCCTTTCTAGTCTAGCCCTCATATTTGAAGCAATAACTCTCAGAAATTAGACTGAAGGCAGAGACAGAGCAAAGCTCAAGAGCTTTATTCCTGGAAAAGAAGAACATTTCTGAGACCTGAATGAATTTATAAAACAAAGCAGAGCGTTACTTTGATAAAAAGGGGCAGACCTGCTAAGATCTCTAGTCTTTGACTTTGCTAAACTTATTTTGTCACCTCTTATTTAAGCTGTTTCTGGCAAACCAAGCTCTTCTTACCACAGCTGTAGATCTTAAACAAACATGAAATTGTTTATATGTAGTTTTGATGAGGGAATGAAAGGCATCATTTCAAGGTGCATTTCAAGGCACATTTCCAGTGTTTTCAACTTGGCTCAGTGGTGCATCCTAGGGAGAAAGAAAGAGGGAAAGGAAGAAAGGAAGAAGAAAGGAAGAAGAAAGGAATGGGTGGCCACAGGTAAGGTGGGATCCACACAGGTACCTTCCAGACTCTCTGCTCAGAAGTGTCCCAAGGAGATGTGCTCTGCCTGTTCTCATGCTTGTTAGGGATGGCTTCTCCTCCTGCTGCAGCCTGAATGCAGGGACAAAACGCCCATTGAAGCTCATGAGAACATGGGTGATCCCACTTCCCATATGGTGCCTGGCATCCACGTGCTCAAGAAACAGCTGATGTCTTTTTATTCTGCTCATGTGCTTGGTGTAAGGATTTAGACTTGACTGAGGCAGTCAGAAATTCCCCAGTTTTATAAAAATACCCAGCTTTGTTCTTTTATCAGAGCACCACATGCCAGTTTGAGAACTCATATGATTTTGGGTGCCACTCAGAGAAGCATCTGCTTTGAGGTGCACTTAGAGCAAACCCCGTGACTCCTCTCAGTGCAGCATTTATTTAGCCAAACAGAAAGTGGCAGGTCCCTTTGAATTATTGAGAATTATTAAAGCTGACCCTTATATTTTTTTGCCTTTCTGAGGCTTTTGTACGGCTTTGTGTTATCTGTCACCATAGCAGCTTAGTCATTGTGAAGCTGTAATTCTATCACCTTTATACAAGACTTGAGCTGAGAGTATCACCTTTACAGTTAAAATTCCTCCTGTAATAAAGCTGTCATAACATAAAATCATTGCAGTGATACTAGATCCTGTTATCTATTCTCCTCTGATTAATGTCTTGTTAGGTGCTTCGTTGCAATTTAAATAGGTCCCTGAACTTCAGGTAGATGAGCAAAATTTCAATATGACATTGTAGTGGCCAGGATTTATCTGTTATGAAACAAGCTTACTGTTTTATGTCACCTTGACTTGGAGCAAATGGATCATGTTATAACTGAAATTGTTCAGAGCACAATGGAGCAGAAAAGAAGAATGGTTGTGGGCAAGGCACAGGCACAAGTTGACTTTCATGCTTCCTGAGGACAGAGGCTTCAAGGCAAGTGTGGAACAGCATCTTCCTTGGGTTGCTTTTACTCTTGGAGAGTCCTCCTAAACTCATGGATTGCACTTGAGGAGGCTGAACATAAAGAGCATATGGCTTAGGAAGGATGCAAAAAAGAAAAGATGCTTTCCTCAAGATTATTTCTCATGTGGTAAATTGCTGTCAGTGTCACCAAAGCAGAGATCATCTTGTGTTTTCTTACACTAAGTTTTGTAATTATTAAACCTTCTGTGTCAATCCTATTTTGCATATTAGCTTGTGAGGAATAAAGGGCTGATAGAAGAAAGGAGTAGAACTACACCTCAACTATAAGAAACCAGAGTTTCTTCAATATAATTTATTCTATTCAGGATAAAATTCAATATCTCAAATTGTTAAGAACCTATCTTGAGCAGACACACAAAAAAAAATCTTCATTTAATTCCAGTGCACTCGCAGTGATTTCCCACTCTGCTGCCTCAGGCTCATTCTTCACAGTTAATAATCAACATCATTGACTAAAGGATGACTGCAGTTCCTCTGCTAGTATCACAAGCAAACACTTCTGTTCCAGCCAGTGCTGTTCTTCCTTCATTGCCTTCATTCACAGCACGATGCATTACCAAACCCTCTGCCTGCTCACTGGCAAAGCCACTTAAAGCAAACCCAGGAGCATTTTCCAAACCATTGTGAAACAGCTAATAAACCTGTGAGTTCTGGTGCTGGTCACTGCCTCTTTCCCATAAGGAACAGCAACAAAAAAAAAAAGGACTTTGACCTCTAGAATAGAATTTCAGGGGCCATCTCATCCAGAACGTCTGAAAAATGTGTCACCTCGAGCCACTAACAAATTTAACCTTTACTGGGTTTCATGCTCAACAGGGAAAACAATTCCCTCTCACTGGAGGTACTGGAGGGATACTGGTATCACTTACAGTGTATTCCAGCAGATAAGGTTTCATTTTCATCTTGGGCATTCAAAGATGTTCAGTCGAGTGAGATTGAATAAAAACAGGGATTTTTCCTGCTTTCATTTCCACAATGGGAATGCAAGAGGTGGGTGGTGGTGAGGTTCTGAATGTGATCCATTTGTCTACTGTTAGTTTAACAAATGTTGGCTGGGTTTCTTAATAAATAGGTGACTTAGTTAAGTCTTAGAGTGTTAACCAAAATAGTTGTCAGTAATCTGAGAAAGTCTAAAGGTTATTTGAAAGACTTTTGTATTTTTTTTTTTGTCATAAAGGATTGGAAGAAACTCTTCATGTGCTCTGTGAGTCTGAGATTCTATTTGAAGTGTTTCTCTGGGCTACAGTTTCCAAACATCTGTTTTAAAAGTTAATGTTAATCAAGGTTTAGTTATGAGGGAAAGAAAACCACTCAAGATTATCTCCTTAATTGAGGTAGCTTGTGTCTTGCTCCTCTTCCAGTGAAAATATATCTCCTCCTGGATTCTTTTCCATGATAACCTAAGAAATAGTTGGCTGTAGAGGTAACAAACTCCCAGTTGGAAATGCAACAGGCAAACGTTCCAGTTCCAAATGTATTTCTCTTTCTGGCAGTGCTAGGCACAGAGCAGTGGTGTAACATAATATAATGGCATGCCCTGCAGAACAGGAGTTGCTCAAGGAAGCCACACAACTGGTTGTGTAATGCCCTGTGAGGCCACACTACCTGCTGGTCTGCAGCCTTCTACACTATGTTTCTGCCTCATGTAACTAATTAATGAAGGCTGCAATAATTAATGATGAATGTAACAGAAGCGCAGTGGAGCTACTGAACGAGTTTATCTTCTTTCTCACCATCCTTTAGTGGTCTGTCTCTGATATTAATTGGCAAATCAAGAATTGGGTAGGGATAGAGTAAAATCCATCAATCCTGCAGTACTGCAATTGAATATTTGGAAATGTAGATGTGAGGTAAATCATCAGTCCAAATATTGAAGTTAATGTTGCAGGTAAAGCCAGCGGATCCATTCCCTGCCAATAAATGTATATAACTCCCTATTATTAAGTAGCAATATTGTCTAAAGGGCAGCAAAATGATGATGTTGTATTGTCTAATCATAATAATCTAATAAGAAGGATGTTGGTTTAGTTGAGCCTGGGTGCTGATGTCATTCATGTCAAAGTGAATGTGAAAGAACCCAACTGGAAGGCAGATTTCAGCATGACTTCAGCTCCTGCTTGAGTGATGGTGGAAGGTGCTTAGGAAACCTCAGGAAATAATTAGCAATTCAGTGAACCACGTCCAGAACCTGGAGGAAAGGGAATCATCCTTATCTCCACTTCTAAAAAAAAAAAACTTAAAGAAAAAAAAAAAATCAAATCCTTCTCGTTATTAAAACCAAATTTGGACTGGACTTTCCAAATGTTTATCATGTGGTTGACTCATCAGCTTTATGCTAATATACCATGTCATTATTTCAAACCAAACTATCAGCTTTGACATTTTTATATCAGCTTTGACAGGTTGCACAGAGATCCATGGTCTTTGTCATTAATATTTATCATTACAGCTTTAAAAATACCTAAAAGAAGCTTGAATTAGCATGATGCTAATTTTGAATCTAGGAAGGTCTTTTACAAAAAGATTCTTTTTCTGACAAATCAGATGAATTGTATTTTTAAAAGCCTTTAGTTTTCTTGTTTGGCCAGATTCTCTTGTTATCTGAAGTGGACTTGTTGCAAATTTGGAATAATAAAGAAAAAAAATGTTATCTTTTTTTCCCAGATAGCTCATGACTTTGAATGGACCAAAGGCTGCCCTGAGTTGGGCCAATTAAGATGCTCTTTCCAGGACTCCTCTGATCACTGGGTCTTGCTAGAAGATAATAATAATGTAATTATTAGATAATAATAATATAATTTTAAGATAATAACAAAGTAAGATAATAATAATGTCTTTTACCACTTCTTGTCAAGAAGTCTTAACTGCTCAGAAATATAATTTTCAAAGGGTGTGAGGGGGAAGAAAAGATTTAAAATACATTCATATATATGCAGATTTCTTTGTTTTGAGAGCTTTTCTCAATCTGAGGGGATTAAAGGAAAGCTGGGGCTTGGCTTTGTGATACTTGTGTAAAAAGCAAAGAATTTACATTCATTAATTAATTTCCATCTGCAAGGCTTCATTTTGGCTTCTGTGTCTACGTGTAATATTCATTTATAAGGAGTTATATGTGCAAAAGGAATAAACTCTCAGCGTGGCCATGGAACTTATTAGTTGGAATAAAACAAAGTATGAATCTTCTTGAATCTCTACTAGGAAGGAGAAAACCATCTAAGCCAAGGAAGAAGTACATTCCCTAGACACTTGTGATTAGCAAATAAAGGATTAACTTGTTACTTTTGTGACAGGGAAGCATGAAGTTTAGATAGAGAAAAATTCAGTCTGCTGAGATTTCCATATGAAGTTTAAATAAAGAAAAATTCAGTCTGCTGAGATTTCCATGTGAAGTTTAAATAAAGAAAAAATCAGTCTGCTGAGATTTCCATGTGAAATTTAGATAAAGAAAAATTCAGTCTGCTGAGATTTCCATATCTTCATCACAAGGTGATATTTTGGTTGGTATACCAGAAAAGTATGTTCTCTAATAATATCTGAGGATATTTTAGTTAACCCATGTCAGACTGACACCTAGATGATCTGAAATTCAAGAAGAAAATGGCAGTACAAGGCTCCCCTGTCTTCCTGGCTTAGTGCTAAGGTTGTGTCATAGAATATTTGCATATATACCATTCCCCAGAGAGAATGACTGTCAGTGTTTGGAGACCTACACTGTCAATACAGGAATTCAGGACTTGTTATACACTATTTTTTGGTGATAATCTGGACTCACAAAGGCTCAATAATTTCACATTTCCCTGGATTCTGTCAGAATTGAAGGAAGGTTCCTTTTTTACTGCAGCCATATTTGTACCTAGTGCAGATATCAAAATGATTTCCATTTGTTTTATTGAGAACCACGATTATAATGCTCATGGAGCCTGGCAAGCAGATGTTAAATTCTAATTTTTTTGTCCTTGTCACTTGTTTTTACAGGTGTCTACCAGCCTGGATAAACTGGATACAGGTAGAAGAAGAGACCAACCTCCTGTGGAAAGACAATCTCACTCTCTGGCAGTGTTCTATCCTAGAAAATACAACTTTTTTAGCTACACATTAAAATGATGGAGGGACTGGATATCCAGATATAATCACTGATACTCCATAATTCCCCTGTATGTTGTCATGACTATTTTTCTCTGGCTCTGTGCAGAAGATAATTGAATAAGGGAAGGGACAGCAGCTCCTCTCCCGGGGAACAGGCTGCATTTCTTGAGCCCTGAAAATCCTTTTGCCTTCCCTGCTCCCATGCCTGCTATCCATTGCAGGCTATTAGGTGTACAGTTCCCTCTCAGTAGCTAATGAGACTTAAATAAACATACTGAGAGACAAACACAGCCTCCACACTTTAATAAATGATGCTCATTCTGGTCTCGATTACACTGCTGTAAATCTGGAACACCACCACTGTTTACAGTTGAATTCTTCTAGATTCATATCAGAGCTGAAATTAGCCCCTAGATTGCAGTTTTTTTAACCCTCTGGAAGCTTATCACTGTGATTGAAGCCATTTTTAAACCCCAAATACAGAGATAGTTTAGCAGATCCAGTTGCATACCTAATTTTTCCCTATCTCTTTGCATACTGCAACCCTAGCTTTAATTTTATCTGTTTTAAACACTTATTTTTCCAATAGTCAGGGAACTGATAACATTGTGCTGATAACTGATAGCATGACATATTATCATCAGAAGATCAGTGCTTCTTTTATTCAAGAAGAACCCTTTAACTTTGCCCTTGAATTTTTGGACTTTTGGCTGCAAGCAACGTGAAGTCCAAGTCTTAAAATATAGTTTGACATCATGATTAAAATGGATTTATGCAACACAGTGCATCCTCAACCAGTCAGAGGGACAAGGTACTGTTTTGTTCTATAAAACAAGTAGTGCCAGACATTCTGTGACCACATCACCAGTGTTAGAACCTACAGGTTGTCCAGAATCTCCCAAAAATCAAAGGTGAGTCGATGGAAAAAAGGATATTAAGAGGTGAGACACAGCCAGTCAGCTTATAGGCAACACAAACCTTTGAGTCAAGCATCTTTCCACCACAGGCTTCCTTTGAAATCACAGTACTAGTAGATGGCAATGAGTAACCTTCCTTTAGATCATTCTTGGCTCAGAGAGAGTGCCCATAACTCTAAAGCATAAAGAAGGAAATTTCGATGTATTTTAATTCTAAGTTGGAGATGCCAAACATTTCTACCTCGTTTGGAGATGAGTTTATTCAGTAGTTCTCCTGCAAAGTGTTGAAATTACATGAAAAATGGGAACTGATGTAGTAAAGGTGTGGAGGAGCAGGAATCTGGGATTGTAAAGGTATTCCAAGCTGATTTGAGGTTAAATACAACCACCAATCTCCATGAACTGATGATCTTCAGTAGAGCAGAGGGTTCCATACATCTCAGAATTGTCACCCAGAGCATCTTGTCATAATAATAAGGAAATGTGTGTGGGAAGGGGATTTAAAAACCCGTGCAACAGAAGCCATTTCAGAGACAAGATTTGCCAACTATTATCGTTACCATAGTTACCTTGCATTCTAATTACAGGAGAAAGAGCTGTGGTGGTCTTATTTAACCACGTGTGGGATGTACCAGGGATTGGATGGTGACCCCTGTACTGCAGAATAGAGATGAGACATAACCCTCTGTCCTCACATCAGACTCCTTGCAAATAAATTAGCAAACTTATTGAAAGAGCCACCCTGTCACTATAGTGGTGATTAAGTTGATTTCAAGATATCTGGTCAGTTGTCCTGGAGATGTATGACTGAAAATTTCTTAAGAACAGGAAAAAAAAGTTAGCTGAGTGCTTTCATTTTCAAACCCTCTAAATCACTTTGTGTGTTCCAAGAGAGCTGTTCCATATTTCTACCAAAGAATCGAAGTGCACTGACAACTCTAGATTAATTTCTGGTTGCCCAGAGAGGTGGTGGAGACTCCATCCCTGGAACCACTCAAGGCCAAGCATTCCAAGTCTTTGCATTGCCACACTCCACATTTGCTTTTGGGTTTTTGTTCCCTGGACAACCCATGGGCTACTTGTGGATCCTTTTTCTTGCCTTAGTTGTACCCTTTATTCTGGATACACTGATATACAGCAGGTAAAGATCCATGCTAACTGGGAACAGTTACTCTAATAACCCAAAGGTGGGAAGTTTTTGAACTTCCCTTTGCATGCCCTGGGAAGAATTTGCAGTATCAAGTATTTAATCCTTCCTTGGTTCCCCAAACTGGTGGGTTTTTTTCCCTTTTGGAAGCTTCCTCCCACATACTATTATTAAAACATTTCTGTTTTAACTCACTAAATCATGTCAGAGAAAGGTCTGAAAAACACTTATTCCATTTTGCATGTGCTATTTATTTTCTGCTCTGCCACTGACCTTACTTGTGCAATGGATTTTTAGTTAAAGTGGAATAATTTTGCTTTTGCTGGGCTATCTGACCTGTAATTTGTTTGTTCTCTATGCACACTGAACATTCACTCATCCTACACTTATAATGGACAGAAGTGGGATGGAAATAGAGAGTCTGGCACTTTTCTTACTGTGCAAAACAACTCTTCTTTTACTCACATACTGCTATGTTAAAGAATCCAGTATATTGAAGTATATTTCAAGTTTATTTTAATCTTTTTTACTTGATGATGAAAGAATTCATCAAAAGGTGAAATACTTGATGGCAGTGAAAACAATATATTGATGGAAAATATCTTTACAGGGCTCACATCACCTTATTAGTGTCTGTAACGGGATTAAAACCATTCAGAGAACCAAACCATGACAGCCTCACTGCATTTCCAGAATCCTAGCCTTTCTTTGCAGGATTTATTGCCTGAAGAAGAGATTAACTAAGGATTGGAAAGGCCCAAATTCTCCATACTTGCAGACCATGGAGTCTGCAGAATCTCTGAAGCCACTTGATACTATTTCTGCAAAGCCTGAATATGCAAAAAAGTTCAGTTAATTAATTTTCAGTGTGGGAAGGCTGGAGCTTTTGACTGATGCCCCACGTCAATGATGAAATTTAAGCCTGTTAAGACTTTTCAGCAGGTATTGGATATAGAGAGTGGGGGAACATTTCTCATCCTCCATTTTCCACATCAGAAGTGGTAAATATCACAGATTCTTCTGTGCTGAGGAAACAGTGTAAGGCTGTTAAGATGCAACTATGAATTATCTTCATTTAAAGTGGATTTTCCTTTTTTTATCCATAGCAGTAATGAATATGAATAATTAATTCTTGCTGTAAATCCAGATGCTAAATTGTTTCACGAGCAAATTGTTTGTTTATGTGAGATAATAGTCCCTTAAACTGATTTTCTGCATACATACAGTGCCTAATATGAACATGCTAACGTGGCCTAAATGTTGTTGAACCAGTCCAAAATCTCACACTGAAGGAACCATCCTCACTGACCTGCCTGGTTTTGACTCAGAACTTTAATTTTATAGGAATCTTTTGGAAATGCAAGTTCAGGATTTAATCCAGCAATGCTGAAGTGAGTAAGAAAAGCTTAGTAGTTCATTTGTCTGCTCTGTGAGAATTATTATTAATCAAGAATTTGAAAGACTGGAATCCTAATTTTGAAACTTTTCTGTGGGGATAAGTGTCCAATTATCTAAGGAAAAAGCATTAGTTGAGGTGAGCCAATGTCAAACATCCAACACCTGGAATCTCAGTAAGATTTTAATTTTATTTTTTTTTCCCACTTCCCTGTCTTCTATTTTACTCCTACATCTGCAGATTTGAATATTCAAGCACAAGCTGAGAGTGGGAGTACATTATTTTGGGCTACTGGTATTTAGTTTGAAATTGTCAATCAGCCCAAAGTCAGTGTACAGGGAAGAACAAACACTGCCACAATCTCCAAAAAAGCACTATTTACTGTTGATAGAAAATGAATTTATACAGAAGAATCCTAAATTAAATGTTAATAGTTCACTGACTGTGTGTTAAATGTTGGTTTACCAACATGGAACCACAGGGTTCTCCAGTAACATAAGCAGAAGTGCACGTGCTGCATAAGTAAAAATGAACTTATGGTTTTCTCAAGGTCAGTAGCAATTTTCCTGCAATTAATTATACAAATTGTAGTTTTCTTTTGTCTTTGCATCCTTCACACAACTGGATTTAGACCAAAGATGATACTCATATGGCAGGAACATCTGCACGTGCTCAGTCTGGGATCAACGAAATAAACCCAGCCTTCAGAAAATAATCATCATATTTTCAACAAATGGCCATCTGGGCATCCAAAATGATCAAATATAACTTGCACTTCCAGAGCTGCTTGGTATCTGAATCTCCTGTTGGCCTTACTTCAATACTCTGACATGCACTGAAATCACAGAGGCACTTTTGGCACCAAGCTACTGTCAACTAAATTATGCATCAGTGTAATCATCCTAAATCAACACGACTCTGTTGATATAAATACAGGATCACCTTAAGTACTGGATTTATTTTTCACTTATAGTTCACCTTACCTTTTTTTTTTTTACCTTTGTTTTTTGCAGAGCCTGAGGACTCTAAGCTACTCTCTTGGTTGTGAAACCATTTTGAGCGTTGGAACTGCTTCTCAGTACAGAATTCGTATGAAATAGATTAATGAATACAGTCTTTTTCAGACTTATTCCTTGGTACTCAAATACTTCAGGGGAAGATGCAGGTTGTTCACATTCTGTGATTCTGTAAACATCCACAAGCTTTGGTATTGTATCTGGAAAATAGATGAAATACAGTTCCATACCAAATAAACCCTAACGTTGTGTCTTCAATGATCCCGAAGCAGAAAAATGCCCTGAATTAAAATGGGCATAAAATAAATCTGAGATCACAGGACTCAGAGAAAATGTTTCTTTGCCTGCTGGCTCCAAAGCACCAGTTCATCTAGAGGCCAGGAAAGCAGTGACTATTTGCTGTCATCAATTGCTGGCCTGTGTGAAATGAGAGGGTAAGTGCTGCCAGATGTGTTTTCTGACTAATCCGATGCCTCTGCAGCTCAGGGAGCTGAGAATGTGCCTGAATAATTCAATATTTCCCAGGCTCCAAATCAAGCAGGTGGTTTAGCACCTTGCTGAGTCAGGTGGCACAGCAGAAAGCATGATCACTCTTCATGCTTGTTGGCATGTCCACAGGTAGGCTCAGCCAAGAGGACAAGAAAGGAACCGACTTCTGAGCCCAGGAAGCTTGTTGGCAGCGTGGGGTGGGAGTTTGCCCTTTCACTGCCTGAGCTCTGCTGGAAGATGAATGGCTGCTTTATTTCCACTGCCCTCAAGGAGGGAAAGGTGCTGCAGCCTCTTGAAGAATGCCTGGAAAAGTTGCTGGGTGCATCTTTGTGGAAACACGTTGTTTAAGACATATATGTCATATATATATATATATAAAAATATATATAT
>JAOEGS010003359.1:0-26596 GCA_025447755.1 Corythornis vintsioides
TCCCTGTGCTCTCAGATTTCTTCTTGGCAATGGCTTTCAGCAGCTCTGTGCTCTTGGTGCTGTGCCCCTTGGAGGACTCCTCTGTGTCCAGACTCTCCCAAGGACAGATTTCTGCTCTGTCAGTGGATTCAACCTCCCAGGGACAGACCTCTGCCTTCAGGCTCTCCTCGCTCTGGGATTTCCTGGAAGGTGTTTTGGGCAGAGCTGGGCTCCCAGCACGAGGTTTTTCTGGGGGCTGCTTCATATCCAGGCTCTCCCAGGGACAGATGGACTCAAGATCTTCACTTCTTTTCTCCTTCTTCCCAGATGTGCTGCCTCCTGTCGCTTTCAAGACACCTGCAGAGGAGCTTCTGCTCACCATGGGCTGAGCATCTTTGTCCTGCTTTGACTTCTCTTGAGCTGATGGTGGAGCAGCTGCCTCCCAGGGACAGATTTCTGCTCTCTCGGTGGATTCAACCTCCCAAGGACAGACCTCTGCCTTCAGGCTCTCCTCACTCTGAGTTTTCTTGGAAGGGGTTTTGGGCAGAGCTGGGCTCTTGGTGTGTTTTTCTTCTAGATGCCTCTCTGTGCCCTGGCTCTCCCAGGGACAGATCTCATCCTTTATACTTTCCATGCTTTGAGTTGTCTTGGATTTGGCTTTTGAGCTCTCCAGGCTCTTCCCAGTTGGCTTTGCTGGTATCTCAGTATCCCTGCGCTCTGGCCTGTGGCCACTCATCTCTGCCAGCTTTGCTTTCATCTCCTCAAGTCCTTTGGATCCTGGTTTGTTTTCCTTTCTGGAAGTCCCATGTGTGTCCTGACTCAGTCTCTCCTTCCCCAGAGGAGCTGCAGGCTCTTCCCAAGGACAAATTTCTGTTCTAGCAGGCTGCTCATCCTCCACTTCCCATGGGCAAACCTCGGCCTTTTTGCTACCAGCAGCTCCTCCTTCCTCGGATGATGTTTTGGGCAGAGCTGTGAGGACTGTGCTGAGCTGCTCCGCGGTCAGAGCCACCTCTCCCGTGTCCTTCGTGGCCACTCTCTGTGGGGAAATCTCATTTTTCACTTGGGAAATTTCACCATCATCCAATTTTTCTGCGTCGGGTAAGGCTGCTCCCCTTTCCCAAGGGCAAACTTCGTCTGCATCCCTCTCAGCTCCCGCTGCTTCCCAGGGACAAACCGAAGCTCGTGGGCTCCTCAGGGTCACTTCTGGCAGCTCAGAGCTTTTGGGAGTTGGTTTCTCTGGGGGTTTCTCGCTGCTGGTGCTGCCCCAGGGCCCGACGGGCACTTGGAGGCTGCTCCTGCTCTCCTGTGCCCACAGCAGACCCAGCGCTGTTGGTCTGAGGTTCCGGACCAGCCTCCTCCTCTCTCCTTCTTGTTTCTCTGGCTCTGGCGGAGCTCCCTGAGCATCCCAGGGGCAGATTTCTGCTCTGACCATCCTCTCCCCCTCCCCGCTCTCCCACGGACAAACCGCAGCCCTCCTGCCCCCCTCACTTGCTGCTTTCTCCAAAGACATTTTCAGCATCTCTGGGGTTTTCATCGCTGGTTTCTCCACGACTGGCTCTTCCCCGGGGTGCTGGGGACCCCCATCACTGCCGTCCTTCCCCGGGGCTTTTCCCGGCTCCCGGCGCTTGCCCTCGCTCTCCTCCCAGGGGCAAATTTCCAGTTTAATGCTGGAATCTGCCCGCGGTTCCCCAGGACACACCTCTGCCTGCCCGCCCTCCACAGCTGGGGTCACCTCCGCGCTCCGGCTCCTGGGGGGGACCCTCTTCATGTCCTGGCCTCCCCCAATCCTGAGGGGCTCGGGTTGGCTGCCCGATTTCTCCAGTGCCTTGGCCGGGCTCTCCTCGCCCGGTGGGACCCCGCTGTCCTCCCGGGAAGCCATCGCCTCCTGGCGCAGCAAAGCCCCTCTCCCGGCCGGAGCTGCCTGGGGACAAAGCTCAGCTCCCCACAGCTCGGCTGCCGCTCTGGGTGGCTGCTCCATCTCTGCCCGGTCCCGGGAGGGGATGGACCCACCATCGCCACCCAGCCCTTTGCCTGGCCCGGCCACCCCTTCGTTCAGCGTGATGAGCCCCGGGATGGCTGCAGGAACATCAACATCCTTCCCCTGCTCCGCAGTGGGAGCCTCGGTCCCTTCCCAGGGACATGTCTGAACTCTTCCACTGCCGGCCACCGCCGGGGGTTCACGGGGACATTCATCTCCTTCTTGGTAGCCCACGCTGGGTGGGACCTCGTGCACCTCCGAGGGTGGCACCAGGTCCCTGCCAGCATCTGCATCCTCCTGGGAGGTGCTGGGCTCCTCTCCTGCGAGTTTCTCACCATCACCTGGCCCTAGGACCAGGCCATCCCACTGTCCTTCTGCCCCACTGTGCCCCCAGCCCTCGGCTTCCCAGGCAGTGCCAGCGTTGTTGTTTTGCTGGCAGGGGACCTTGTCCCCTTGCCATGGGCAGGTGGTGGCCTCACCACCCAGCCTCTGACCTCCCAGCTCCAGGCTTTTGGGGGTGAGGTCTTGGCCAGCTGCCCCGGGGGATGTGGCCGATGTCTCTGCCACGCTGCCCCCGATTCGACCCCTCTCCCTGAGGCTCCCTTCACCCTCCTTCTTTCCCTTCAGGATGCTTTTCCCCCTGGATCGGTTGAAGGCTTTGAGGGCGAATCCCACACTCCACAGAGACATCTTCTGGGAGGGTGGCTTGGGGGTGGTGGTGGCCTCAGCATCACCAGGTGTCCCCGAGTCTGCTGCTTCAGCAGCTTTTTGCTTCTGGCTCAGGATCTCCTCCTGGACCAGCTCCCATGGGCAGACCTGTGCTGGGATGGAGGCTGCAGTCACCAGCCTGCCCTTCCCCACCGTGTGTCCCGCATCTCCCTCTCCTGTTGCCACTGCTGTTCCCTCCGGCTCTCCCGCCAGTGCTGGTGGCTCTGCGGGTGGCTTCGCTGGCTCCAGGCTGCCCGTGGTTGACTTGGCACGATGGCCCAAGCTCTGGTAGCGGACGGGGGGTGGTGGCGGGGTCCTCTTCACTGTCACCCGCACCCGCCCGGGGAGGTGGGAGCCGTCCACACTGACGCTTTTGATGGGCCCGTAGGTGACGCGTTTCTGCACCTTGGCATCGCCTGGCGGGGATGTGTCCTCCTGGGAGGTGCCCTCAGCGGGCCTGGAGCCAGCTGGCAGGAGGGTATAGGCTGCACCAGAGCTTTGGGGCTTCCCATCTTCCTGGGGGGGTCTGTGGCTCGTGGACAGGTACCAGTTGGCATCCCACCCGTCCCGCCTGGCTCTGCTGGCGGCGAGCAGAGCCTCCTCCCGGGCACCGGTGATGACGCTGAGCGACTTCTGCAGGGGAGCCGCGCGGGGCAGGAGGAGCTGCCCGGGCCCTGCCAGGTTGTGGGCGCTGGCCGACTTGCACACGAGCGGGGCGGCGTCGAGGGACTCGCTGTCCGATGGCTCCGAGGCCGTGGCCGCCGTCCACTCCGGCGTGAGTTCCCGGCGGGGGTCCCCCCGGTGCTCCCGCAGGGGCCCCTCGGTGCTGCGGGTCTTGCGCAGGGCAGCGGAGCGGCGCCAGGAGCCCTCGTCCCGCAGGATGGCACCACCGGCCTCGGCGGGGAGCTGCCTGGCCCGGGAGCTGCGTTGGGGGGCAGGGGTGCCCACCCTCTCCCCCCCGCTGCTGCTCCGGCGGGTCACGGCCTCCGGCAGCTCGGCGCCGCGGCGGGCGAGGGAGCGGCCGAAGCTGCGTCGGGAGGTGCCACGCTTTTTGGGCAGGTGGGGGTTGTTGGCTGCCATCCTCCGAGTCTTGTGCACCTCCAGCTGCACGTAGAGCTTCTTCAGCTCCTCCTGCGCGCCGCGGGCAGAGGGGGGGACGCGGCAGAGAGAGGGGAGAGAGGAGAGCTCGTCACGGGGGCTGCGGCCGGGAGTGCCATGAAATGCCCCGGCTTGACCCCTCGGGCTTGGCTGTCCCCATGTCCCCAAACCCCCGTGCTGCCCGTCCCATTCCCTCGTGGCCAAGAAGGCCAGTGGCATCCTGGGGGCTTTGAGTGTGGCCAGCAGGTTGAGGGAGGTTCTTCTCCCCCTCTACTCTGCGCTGGAGAGGCACCATCTGGAATACTGTGTCCAGTTCTGGGCACCCCAGTTCCAGAAGGACAGGGAGCTACTGGAGAGAGTCCAGTGCAGGGCACCAAGATGCTGGAGGGAGTGGAGCATCTCCCTGCTGAGGAAAGGCTGAGGAGCTGGGAATCTTGAGCCTGGAGGAGACTGAGGGAGCAGCTCATCAGTGTCTGTCAATATGTTAAGGGCAGTGTAGGGAGGATGGAGCCAGACTCTGCTCAGTGCCATCCAGTGACAGGACAAGAGGCAATGGGAGTCAGTTGGAACACAAGAAGTTTAGGGGAAACACAAGGAAAAACTATTGACAGTGAGGGTGCCAGAGCCTGGAAGGGGCTGCCCAGGGAGGTTGTGGAGTCTCCTGCTCTGGAGACATTCCAAGCCCACCTGGATCTGTTCTTGTGTGACTAGGTGATCCTGCTCTGGCAGGGGGGTTGGACTAGATGGTCTTCTAGGTCCCTTCCAACCCCTAACATTCCATGATTCTCTGATTCTCCCACCGTGGTGGCCAGTGGAGCTTCTCCCTGCACCCCCTTCTCCCCACTCCCACCCTCCCCCACCCCCCAACTCTGCTTTGCATCAGGAGAAAGATTGCAAAAGGCACCTCTTACTCTGCGCGGGGCTGCATAGCTAGCGTCAAAAGAAGGTCCTGAGTGTGCCACCCACCCGAATGTCATCGGGGTCGAGACTGTGCTCGCTCCAGGCGGACGCGATGCTGCTGTTCAGGCAGGAGCCCGAGCGCCTCATGTCCAGCTCATCCTCGTAGACCTCGGCCGCGATCTCCTCCCGCAGCGGCGAGCCGGCGTGCAGGAACTGGGGGGGAAGGGGGAACGGCGGGGTGCTTAGCTCGCCGAGGGGTCCCTGAAACGCTGGGGAGTCCCAGTCCTGTATCCCCGAGCCCCTGGGCTGGGCGTTACCTTCGGGATGAAGAGCAGCGCCAGGGTCATGGTGACGGTGCCGTGGGTGTGAGCGAAGAAGAGCAGCAGGGTCCAGTCGGGGTGCAGCGAGGGGACCATGATGAACCTGGGTGGCATGAGCGGGGCAATCCCGCTGAGATACCCGCAGCCCCCTCCCCACCTCCAGACCCCACAGGCTGCAACCTGCCCAGGGATCCAGGCAGGGAACCCACCGGCTTTCGGGGGTTCGCCAGCGGTTCCTCTGCGTCTCCGGGGATGGGCATCTCAGATCCCAGCCCCCTCTCCCTACCTGACCACGTGGAAGGCGGCTGAGACCATGAGCTCGTTGTGGAGAGCGATGCCCATGTAGCGGGGCTCGTGGAAGGCGGAGGGCACGGCGCGGGTGGCGTAGCACAGGAAGCTGCCCCACAGCAGGAACAGCATTTCAGCTGCGGGACAGAGCGGGGGGAGAGAAGCTGAGCACCCAGCCCCATCACCCTGCTGCCATTGCAATGTTTTCCTGCGTGGCACCGATGGTTGCTGAGCTGCGGGGTGGGTACTGCTGCCTGCTGGGACCTCTCTGTCTTGGGACACATCCAGCTCAGCACCTTCATGCCAGCTGCCATCAGCACGTGCTGTGGTTGGAGCTGGGTCTGGTGCAGAGCATCCTCCAGCACAACTGGCCCAAGCACACCAGGACTCACTGCCTGTGCCAGGTGACCCTGCAGGGGGTGACCCTGTGCCAGGACGAGTCCTGGGGATGCTTGGAGGAGAGAGTGGGAGGCAGCTCGTGTGCCCCAGCCCTGCTTGCAGGCTCCAGGCAGATTAAATTGACAAGGAAATGCAAATGCCACAGGCCGGATGTCCAGGATGGGGACCCCCTGGGACACTGGTTGCTGGTCTCACCGATCACCATCATGTAGTCCCAGTGGTCATGGCTGCAGATGTAGAAGTGGAGCCCACGGGTGGTCTGGCTGCGGATCACCAGTGGGATGTTCTTGTCGACGTTCTCCAGCATCCCGATGGTCCAGGCCGCCAGGAACCACAGCACCAGGAGCAGGATCAGCCCCAGCATCTTCAACACCCTCCCGCTCGACACGTAGGACACTCGCTGGGCCGTGCGGGACAGGAACACCTTCAGCACCCTGCGAGGTGTGGAGGGGGGTTGAGCCCCCAGCCCATCCCCACCGTGGGGGTCCCAAACATCCAGCCCCCCCGCCGTCCCAACCCCAGCTACCTGTACAGCTTGAGGGTGATGGTGCCGTAGACGATGGAGAAGCCGAGCAGGCGCACCCAGCGCAGGACGATGCAGCGGAAGATGCTCGGCTTGAAGTACTGGATGAACACCTTAGGGTGGGGGGGAGAGAGGGGTCAGTGGGCAGCTCGGAGCCAGATCCTGCCTGCCAGGAAACACTGGGAGACTCGGGAACCACCCTCTTTCGGGCCAGCCCCGCGGCCGCCCTTCCCCCTTGGCTCCGTGGCTCTTGTGGGAGGGAGAGGGGATTTGGGCAGGGATTAATTCCCACGGCCAGCGGGAGAAAAGGGATTTGGTTTCCTGAGAAGGTTTATACCGCAGCCGTCGGGGGCTGTGCCAGCGAAATTAACAATTAGGTGGAGTTGTGCCCATGCCCTGCTTGGGGCCAGCTTGACGCCCTTGCCTTGAGGGCAGCTGGGCTGGGCTGCAAACAATCTTAAAGCCCAACCTGGAGGTTTTCAGCTTGGATACTCACAGGGAAGTAGAGGAGGAGGGATCCGAAGAGGATCGTCTCCAGGAGGACGACTCCCGATGCCCGGATCCTCTGCAGGGACACAGGCGTGAGGGTGCAGCTGGGAGCCTTGGCTGGTGCCCAGGGTGGATGGAGCCAGGGTAGGGAGATACCCCCGAGTGTTCCAGGCTGTGACATCCCCTCCCTTGAGCTCCCCAGGGGTGGGAGGGGAGCAGGGCAGGGGGTGACGGGCAGAGGGGGAGGACCCAGAGACCCCTTGCCTTGCTCCGTCGGTAGTGGTAGGAGATGAGCATGCTGAGGAACACGGCCAGCATGCAGCAGGCCTGGCAGGAGAGGACGGCTGCCCGCAGCACCCGGTCCTCCTGGATCAGGCAGGGCACGTCGTCCTCGCAGGTGGCACATCCCTGGCGACAGGGCCTACATGCCAGCCGGGACCCACTGTCTGTCCCCACCATGCCTGGGGACAGAGCAATGTCCAGGTGAACTCACCCCATCCCCAGCTTGGTGGCACTTGGTGGCACACAACGATGCTCAGGCTTCCCACTGTCCCCACCTCCCCAGCCCCAGTTCCCACTGCTGTAGCCGTGTGCCACTGGGTGAAACGAGGACCCCAGGGGTGAGCTGGGCACCCACCTGCCCGGGCACCGCTGGCTGCTCCTCCAGCCCTGTAAAATCCCGGCCTGCACCGGCACAGGTACCTCCCGAGAACAAAGCCACGGCTCTCCTGGGGGACACACTGAAGGAGACAGGCTGAGACGTGCAGAAGGGTGAGGGCTCATCCTGCTTCCCATATCCCCCCTTCCATAGACCCCACATCCCCCCCTGCACCCGGAGCTCCACTGGCAGCCCCCGGTTCGCTGGTACCTGCCCCCTCCCCTCCTGTGCCATCCTCCCCCCGCGCTCAGGAGGAATCAGTGGTTAAACATTTAAGAACTAAAAGCTAAAGCTTGGCCCCCAAATCCCTCCCTAAAACCTAAATGGACACCTAATGCAGCAGAGAGCACTAATCCTGCCCGGCCGTGACGGCAGCGGCGGGCAGGGCACCGCTGCCCTAATCCCCTGCAGCCGGATCCTGCCCTGAACGGGCCAGGCTGGCAGCTTTGCTGGGTATTGTTGTTTGCTGGAGAGATGCCCGGGCAGCAGAGCCCGTCCCTCCCAGAGGGCATCGCCTGCATGGCAGGAAAGAGAAGCTGGTGACGCTTTTCCCACTTGGGGACAGGTTTTTTTTGCTGGTAGAGTGGGACCCCGAGCCGTGCCAAGCTGGGGGGGCTGTGGGGTTGGCCATGGCTGGGGGTGCTGGGGGGTGTGCCCAGGCCTGAAACACACTTGGGCATCGCTCGGGTTGGCACCGCCAGAGGGGGATCGGGGGGCTGCTGGTTGGGGTGATTTGCCCACGGGCTGCCAGCCCCGGGAGCCCGGCTGTCCCTGCGGTGCCCAGGCAGGGAGCACCCGGGTCACCCGCTGCGGGGAAGGAAGATTTGCACAATAAACCCCTCGGCTGCTGCTCCCAGAGCAGCTGAACCAAGCAGATGGATCGGCCAGGAGAGGATAAAGCTCAGCCAGGAGGCAGGGACAGCCTGGGCAGGGGGGCACAGGGACAGTTTGGTGCTGGGGAGCCCCAGCCCTGCCGGCTGAGGAGATGGGGAGCAGGGTGCCGGGTGCCAGCGGCTGGTACCTGGGTGCTGTTGAGGTCGCAGCGATGGGTGTCCGTGAACCAGCCCGGCCCAGGGGCACACTGGTCGATGGCCACGTCCCGCAGCTCGATGTCCACACGCACGACACCCCTGTGCAGAGGGATGGGGTCAGTCCCAGAGGCTGTGCCCACCCTGTGCCCCCCACCCAGCCTGCCCCTGGGATGGGCAGCCAAAGGGGGGCACAGGGTGTGCAGGCTGGTGGGAGAACCTGAGATGTCAGCAACGTTCCTGTACCCCTGGTGAGGGATGGATGCCTCCTCTGAGGGTGCCCCCTCCGAGCCGTGTCTGGGGAAGGTTGAAGGCTCTGTGGCAGGGGTAAGGGCAGGGGCAGGAGTTCCTGGGTGTGAGTTTTGCTTCTTGAGAGGGGTTTTGATGCAGCTCATGTAGGAAGTGGGAGCTGCTGAAGTTGGGGGCCCCATGTGCTGCCCCTTGCCCTGTGGCACCAACCCTCTTCTTGGGTGCTCTGAAGAGGGCATGGCATCCCCCTTGGAAAAGGGGCTATGTGCCCTCTCCAGGACCAAACCCACCTGCCCGCTTCCCTCCCCAGTGCCTCCCACCGTGGCTCCTTACCCAGGGGGTGCAGCAGGGACCCACCAACCTAGGGACACTCTCCCCCATGGCTCCCAAGAGGGACCCCAGCACATCTGCAAGCAGGGCAGCCTGACGTGGGCAGCACAGGGACAACCGAGGTGGGTACCAGGGGTCAGCTCGGTGCCTGTGGACGTGCAAACACTCACGTGCACGGGGATACGGGCAGGGTGCTGGCACCCTGCCGGGAAGGCTGGCACCGTGCTGCCTGCACCCTGAGGTGATGCCTCCAGCTGCACCCACCCTCTCAGTATACACCTGGGGGGCACCACCCCAACTTTCTCAACACTCCCCCAAGCCCCTTTGGGGTACCACTTACTTGAATTCAGGGCTGAGGTCTGGCTTGAGCCCGTAGAAGGCAGAGGAGAGCGTGACCATCCAGGTGGGCAGGAACCTGCCCTCCCGGCACTCGAGGAACGGCGGGGACCACCGCACGTGACCCGGCTCGCCCACGTAGCTGTCACCCTGCTGCCACTTCGGGGTGTCCATGCTGCGGAGGTCGTTGCTGAGCACTCGCTTGCGGAGGAGGGTGGTCCGCTGGGATTTGAGGGCGTTGAACCACTCGTTGTCCCAGCTGAGGTTGCCAAGGCTGGGGGCGGCCCCCGAGACGTCCTGCAGCAGGATCTCGTCGTCCCCCTTGGTGGCCTGGAGCATCAGCCGGGGTTTGGCGGCCAACGGGTGGGCGTCGAGGGCCAGCACCGCCCGGCGCACCCAGGGGTGCCCCTCTGCCAGGCTGCGGACCAGCGCCTGGTACCACTCCACGTCCTCGGCCACGCTGGCCTCTCGGATGTCGTTGGTCTGGAAGAGCATGTTGAGGAAGTTGGCAGCGTGGGCCAGCGCCTCGGGGGCGGCACGGAGGGTGGCACGAAGCGCCGGGGGGGGACCGGGACCGGCTGCCGCCACCACCACCCCCCGGCTGCAGTTGGCCTGTGCCAGCCGCTGGGCATCGCCCGTCTGCAGAAAAGCCATCGCTGCCGACGAGCCCTCGGGGTCCCCCGACGTTCCCGGCTCCGACGTGGGTGCCCAGGAGGATGACAGGGCAGGGGACCATCCCGCTGGCCGGAGCGGTTTCTCCTGCGGGTGCTGGCCCCCCGCGAGGATGGTGCCGCAGATCAGCACCGCTTGAGAGCACCAAAGCAGCGGCCACCGCCACGGCCCCATGGCCGGGGCTCAGCGGAGCCCCCCGGCCCCCTGCGGCCCCACCGGCCGGCCCGGGGAGGGCATGGCGGGCACGGTGCCCGAGCCGGCCGGGTGCCTGCTCCGCTCTGCGGGGTTGGTCTCTCGCTCTGCCGCCTGTTTTCCTCCCTCGGTGATGCCCGAGCAGACGTCACCAGCTCCAAAACGTGTTCATCTGCTGGCGCAGCCTGCCCAGAGTGTGTGTGTGTGTGTGTGTGTGCGTGCGTGTGTGTGTGTGTCCAACCTGCCCCCGCGCTCCCGCTCAGCCAAGACGAGATACCGGGGTGCCCCTCGCCCTGAGCCCCGTGGGGACCCCCGCACCCCGGCCCCCTCCGTCTGGCCATGATGCAAGCGCATCCTGATGGGAAGCCATGGCAACGGGAGCTGGGAATTTTCCTCCCGGCATCGCCTTCCCTGTGGCCCCCTCAGCAGCTGGGGAGGGGGAAAGGTCCCCCGCTGGGTCCCCATATGGTCCCGGGCTTCGATCCCGCAGTGCCCGGACGGATTCCATGGGGTGGAAATGGAGGCGGAGGGGTGTGTGTGTGACCCCAATGTGGGATGTCCCCGTGGGGCTGAGGATGGCCAGCGTGCGATGGGGGTGGGCACAGACCTCCTGGTATCCCCCCAGGCTGTGGGGCTGATGCCTCGAGTTCCACGCAGCACTGCCCTGGTTGAAGAGGGGAAACTGAGGCACGGGAGGGGGCTCAACCCGGGGGGGCAGCGGTGACTTCCCTTAGGCTGCAGGTGGGCAGAGCTGGTGCCCAGCCCCTCTCCTCCAGTGGGATGCGCTGCCGTGCAAGAACCGTGCAGAACCGTGCAGAGATGTGCACGGGCTGTGCAAGAGCCGTGCAAGAACCGTGCAAGAGCTGCGCAGAGCTGTGCAGGAGCTGTGCAAGAACCGTGCAAGAGCCGCGCAGAGCTGTGCACGAGCCGTGCAAGCAACGTGCGTGGGCGGTGCAGGAACCGCGCGGGGACAGCCCGTGCCTCAGTTTCCCCTCCCACTCCGCGCTCTCCCGGGGCGCAACAGAGACCCCCGGGTCGCGGCTCCTCTCTCCCTGAGCCCCCCGTTACCCCCAAACCGTCGTCCATCCCCGTGTCCCCCCCCCCCCAAACCCCAGCTCCGGTGGTGGGCGTGGCTTCCACCCCGGTGGGGGGCGTGGCCACCGCCGACCGGGGGGCGTCACCGGGGCCGAGGGGCGTGGCCAGGCGGCGGCGGCGGAAGTGGGGGGGCGTGGGGGGAGGCGTGGCCGTCGCCGCGGAGCAGGGAGGGAACCGCGGCGGCGGCGGCCGAGTGAGGGCGGCTTGGTCCGGCCCGGTGCCGTTCGGTCATGCGGCGGCCGTAGCCATGCAACGCGCCGAGCTGCGCGAAGGGGAGGCGGCGGCTGCCGCCGCGGCCTCTTACCGGGTGCTCAGCCGTTTGCTGGGCTATGGGGCCGGACCGGAGGCGGGCGCGTCGGGCGGCGCCGGTACCGGCGCGGCGGGTGATGGGTCGTTGGGCTCCGTCGGCGGGAGGTTGCCGGCGGCCGCCTTAACGGGTGGCGGGTCTCTGCGGAGCCCGCGGCCGCCGCCGCAGTTGATGGTGTTCCGCAACGCGGCGGTGGAGGGGCGGCCCGGTGAGGAGGGAGGCCCGGCGGCGGGAGGAGGAGGAGGAGGAGGCGGCGGCGGCGGCGGGGGCCCGGCGGCGGGAGGCGGCGGGGAGCTGCTGTGCCCGCGGCACCGCTGCGCTCTGGAGCCCAAAGCGGTGGCGAGATGGGGAACGGCACCGGCGGGAGGGCTGGAGCTGCAGCTGGCGGCCTTAGGGCTACGGCCGCCCGGGATGGGCACCAAGGGACCGACCGGTTGCCCCTGCCCGTGCCTCGGGCCGCCGCCCGCCGGACCCGCCGGCGAGGAGACCAGCGACGCGCTGCTGGTGCTGGAAGCGCTGGAACCCGACGATACCGGCAGCTGCTCCGAGGAGGAACCCGTTTCTCCCGCCCGCGGAACCGCCCGTGCGGCCGCCGCCGCATCCAGCATCACCGGGAGAGGAGCCGCCGGTACCGGCCCCGCGCCGCCCCCTCCCGCCGCCGCCCCCGGGGGAACCGGCGCCAGGAAGGGCTCGTTGAAGATCCGTCTCAGCCGCCTCTTCCGCACCAAGAGCTGCAGCGGCGGCTCGGCCACCGGGGACTCCGCTGCCGCCGAGGCCCGGAGAAGCGGGGAGCTGCCCGCCTCGGCCGGCAGCCTGACCGATGTCTGCGGGAGCCGCGGCCGAGAGCAGGAGATGGGCAGGTACGGGGGGAGCTGGGTGGGAAGAGGCTGCCCTATCGCCGGGGGGGTGCCCGGGGGTCGGTGGGTGGCACTGGGGAGGCAGCCGGGAGACCCCGGGGTTGGTGCGGGGCGGGGTGTGAACGCCGGGTGTGCGATGGGGTCACCCCGTGGTGCGGGGGGAGAAGGTGGCAGGGGCTGGGGTGCCTTGCTGGAGGGTGTTTGGGAGGTGCAGGTGCCAAACCCCCCGGTGAATATCGGATATTAGGGAAAAATTCTTCTCCTGGAGGGGTTGTCCAGGGCTGTCCCAGGATGCCCAGGGCAGGGGTGGAGTCCCTGTGACCCCTGGAAGGGTTTCTGATCCGTGGTGCTGAGGGACACGGGTCAGTGGTGCCCTGGCAGTGCTGGGGAATGGGTGGACTCCATCATCCTGAAGGTCTCTTCCAACCCAAAGGGATTCTGTGAGCACGGTGGCTGTCCATCAGCTCCAGGCTGGGCTTGGGCCTCTGCTGAGCAGCTGCTGCTGAGGCCTCATCATTCCCATGGGAAAAGCTGCTGCTTTTCTTTCCTTCTCCCCCTGGGCCCTCAGTCTGTGGAGCAGGGACTCCATTCATGGGTTAATTCGGGGCTCTGCTGGGTACCAAACTCTTGTTCCTCACCCCAGAGTCACTCAGGGTGAAGGCTGCTCCCTGCTCATCCACAAGAAGCAGAATTCCTGGTGTTTTGGAGCTGCTGCTTCTGCTATTTTTGGAGTTGTGCTGCTGGAGCAGCTTCTGCCTCCCACCTGCAGCACCAGTGAGGAGGGAACCCATCCCTAAAACCAGGAGTTGGGCTCTGCTGAGCATTTTAGGAACTAAACGTGGAGACACCAACCTGCTGCTCCTCACCCAGGGCCCGGGGGTTGGTGTTTCAAGGTTTTCTTGGTGAAACTCTTTGGTTTTGGAAGGAATTTGTGCCACAGAGGTAAAAGGAGGGTGAGGGGCTGGGGTTAGGCACTGCTTGTGCAGGAGGATGGACTCAGAGCTGCCCCAGTAGCTGCTGCAGGTCACTTACTGGGTTGGTACCCAAGTCTTGTGTTGGCTGAACTGGTGATTTTTGGGTTTTTAACAGGTTTCTGTGTTATAAGGCTCAAGTAACAGGTGGCCAGCCTGGGTGGTTGGGTGAGCCTTGGCTTGGTGTGAACAGGACACGGTGCCTTGAGATGAGGGAAGGCAGCCCCAGCCTGGGGGGTAACTGACCCTAAACATCCTTATTTGCTGGACTTTGAGGGATTTCCCAGTAGTGCCCATGAATCCACACAGAATCAGTCCATGGTGATGTCAGCCCAGCTCTGCAGGGCTGCACCCCTCCACTTCAGCACCATTTGGGTACCAGTCCTGTGGAATTACTGCTCTGGGGGGTTTCAGCATCATTTGGAAGCTGAGGGCAGGAGGAGGAGGAGTGGGAATCCCCTGCTTTGCTGGGAAGTGGCAGGTTTGGGCCACGAGACTGGATTCTCCCTCTTCCCCATGCTAGAAATGGGGAATCTCAGCCATTGGTGGCTGCAAAATGTTGGTGTAAAACGTGGGTTTGGTGACAGCAAAATGCCAGGGGTGCTCCAGTCCACCTGCCTGGCTGGCTGGGTGGCAATGGAGCTGCTCCTGTATTATGAGGTGAGTTGATACTGGTCCAGAAGTGTCATTCTGCGTGTGGCTGATAACTGGAGAATTAATTGTTCTTTGGCAGGAAAAAACCAAAAATCCATCTGTAAAAAAAACAACCAAACAATAGGGGTGAGAGGCTTAAAATGAAACCACTTCCAAACGTTTTAATGGGGTTTTCTCTATCAGGATGATGGGTGTTGTTGGCATTTTTATTGGCCAGCTTAGAGCATTAAATGTTGCTCCACAGCTGTGTGACCCAGTGACGTCCCTGGACACAAATGTTGGGGCTGCCCTTGGAAGATGAGGCCTCACCCATCTGCTCCCCCAGCCTGCAGTTGGGTTTCTTCTCCCTGTGGGGTGCTTGAGCTGCATCTGCTCCCAAGGGGTGGTGGCTTTTGCTAGATCAGGGGAAGGCACTGCTTTTGAGTGGTTTTGAGTGGGGAGAGCCCAGGGCTGGCCCCAGCCTTTGGGACCAACCCCCTGGTTTGGCAGGCAGCCTGTGTGGGACCTGCTGCTCACCCCAGAGGGTGTTACCCTCTGTTTTACCCATTTCCATCCATCTCAGTGGCTCTGGGATCAGCTCCCCTCCCCCAAACCTGGCATTTGAAGCCCTCCTGGGGGGGGGTTGTGTCCTCCACACAGAGCTCACCCCGGGCACAGCCTCTCCTCCTGTGGGACCCAACCTGTCTGTGGGAGGCGTTTGGCAAGGCCTGGTGCTGGGGAAAGGCAGGGTGCTTGTTGTGAAACAGCTTTTGGCTCTGGTTACCACACTTGCTCAGGGATTTTTTTGTCTTTCTAAAGACTTTATTAATTACCTCGTTAGAGCTCTGCTGGCTGGCAGAGCCCAGGCCTCACTTTCCTGCTCCCCTGCCCTACTTAATGCCCAAGCTCTGCTGGAAGAGCCATGAGAAGGCCAGTGAAGGTTCTGCTGGTGGGAGGGGGTGGGCCCAGTGAATCCCTCCTCCCTCCTCTGCTAACGATGCTTTTCTGCCCCCCCAGGAAACACAGACTGACGAGAACTCAAAGTGCCTTTTCCCCAGTCGTGTTCAGCCCCCTCTTCACAGGTAAGGAAGGATTTGTGGTGTGGCCCTTTCCATTTGCTGCTGGAAGAGCTGCTTGTCCCTCATGGTAGATGCCAAATATCCCCTCCTGGGAGCTCTGGAGAATCCCCCCATCCTGCTTAACCTCAAACCCCCCCCAAGGAGAGGATATGGAAAGGATGTGGCTGGTGGTTCTGCTGGTGGTTCCTCCCATTGATGGGCAGGTTTGAGCTGTGCTCAGAGGTGAAGTTCCTTTACACCCCAGGGCTTTGGGCAATCCTCTGCAGGACACGTGCAGTTGGGTGCTCCCTGCCTGGCCTTTGGGAAGGGCTCAGCCCCAGCCCTGGACCTCACGGGGACGTTGGTGGCTCCTCTGTGTGACGGTGGCGGGAAGCGAAACCACCTGTGGAGCAGCTGCCACCTTCTCCTGCACCTTCCCCTCCTCAGCCAGCACCACCAGTCCTCTCCTTACGTCCTGCTGGTTTCTGACCTTCCCTTTTCTGCTGCGGGGGGGGAAGCTGGCTGGTTTCTAACTGGTGTGAAAATGGTGTGAGGGGGAAGTGCTGCTCTGCTGCAAAGCCGCCGGCTCACGGTCACGTGCCGCTGGTGGTGTGGGGCTCGTAGCCAAAGCAACTGCTGGCCACGGGGCTTGGGGCTTCCTTTGGAGGAATCCTGCCTCAGGCCTTGCGTGGGAAGGTCCCCAGTGGGTGTTTGTCAGCTCCCTGGGGGTTTACCTGGCTTGTTAGGAAGGTCAGGTTGCAAATAAATTCACACCGAGGGTCTCGCTGCGGTGGAAGGGAAGGAAAATGGGACTGTGTGGTGACAGCTGCCTCAGGAGAAGCCAGTGGGTAGAGCTCAAAGTCTCCTCTGGCTGCTGGGGTGGGTGTTTGGTGGCTGGAGAGCTCAGTGAGGGAGCTGGCGTTGGTTTGTGCCCCTGTGTGTGGCGGGGAGTGGCTTTGGAGGGCAGCAGTGAAGCCTCCTTGGGAGGGAGCTGGCTGCACAGAGAAGTGACCTTCAAGGCAGAGCATTCACTTGAGTCACCTCAAGGTAACTCCTGATCCCCTCCTGTGGCTGCTCGTTCAGCTCTTGTAGAAGGGGAGTCACCTGGGGGGGGAAACTCGGCCATGGTGGAGCTTCTCCTCTTCTCCAGTCCCTTCAGCTGATGTTCCAGCACCTGCTGGGAGCACAGCCTGGCCAATGTGTGGAAAGGAAAGGGTGGCTGTGTGCACTCCCACCCTGAAATCCCCTGGGGAGGAGCTACCTTGGGTGTTAACCAACCCTAAATCTTCCTCTGCACCTCCCCTAAGAATAGGCAGGGCTTTTGGAGGGAATCCCAGCTGAGTGGGGATTGTCTGGTGCTGATACCCGGCTGGGCACTCCCCAGGTGATGCCATCAGTGGGATCTGGAGCAGAAGAGAGTTCCCTGCCCACAGGAATGAAATCTAAGGCAGATCTGCTTGTCCTTGAGCCCATGGTTCAAGTGTTGGAGGGGGAAGAATGGCCGTGGTAGCTCCTCTTTGGCCTGCCTGGGGACAGAAGTGTTTTCCTTTTGACTCTGAGTCAGCCCAGGACTGAGGCTGATGCTTTGACCTTGATTTGATGGCTTCATTTCTCTCCCCGTGGTTTAAAACTAATTATAAGCTTTTCTGGTTTTAAGTTGGACAACTTAGTTTGTGTCATTATTTTCCCCAGCTCCAAAGCCTTTTGGCTTCAGCAAATTCCAGTTATCTAACATAAAAGCCCAGCCAGCTCCCTGTTGTTAATTGGAAGAGCTGGTACCCTCGGGACCTTTGGGGGATTTCTGTTTGATCTCGGGGATTTTGGGCACCCTCAGACTGGTGTTGCCAGGAATCCTGTGCCAGTGGATGCCACGCAGACCTGGGAAGCCATTTCCCAGACCTCCTCAAAGTGCTGGCACCGTGCACTGGCTGTGAGCTCCACTTGCTACCTGCCCCTGGGGGCTGGAAAGGTCTCTCAGCCCCTTCCTCACCTCACCCTCCTGGGGCTGGACCTCAGAGGGGTTCAGGGACATGAGCTGGTGTTGTTCTGGTAACAGAGCTGCCCAGTGTCTCCAAAACAGCTCGATGAGCTCATCTTCCAAACCCTGCTGAGGTTACTGCCCCACCCCTCTCCCCCTCCTCCCCCTGCTTGGTCTCTGTGTGCCCAGAGAAGGTGCCACACTAACGGTCTTGCTCCACCAACCTCCAGGTGAAACAGTGTCACTGGTGGACGTGGACATCTCCCAACGAGGACTGAGCTCCCCTCACCCTCCGACTCCACCACCTCCACCACGAAGAAGCCTCAGCCTGCTAGGTACCACCCCGGGGAGCATCCCTTGCCCTGCATCCCTATGGCAGCCTAGGAACCTGCCCGTCTGCCCTGGCAGGGGCAGCTGAGGGGTGTCCTGAGGGTCACCCTTCCCTGGCAGAGGAGTTCCTGCTGCTCCTGGCAGCTTTGCTGTTAGATCCATGAGGAGGGGAGGGTGGTGCTGGAGTGAGGTGGGAGGTGACGTGCTGGCTTCATGGAATTTCTGCTGCTTTTGGAAACCTTCCCCCCCCTCCATCCTGCCCACAACCCAGTGAGACCAGTTCCTTGCTGTGCTCTCTACTGGGGGCTGCTGTGCCCAGAGCCTGGCTTGGCTGCTCCACATCCTCCTTGGGAGGAGGCTGCTCTGAGCAGGAGCAGCTTGGGGTGGGTAAAGTGAGTAGCACCTTCAACTGCACATCCCTTAAATCATAGAATCATGGAATGTTTGGGGTTGGAAGGGAGCTGCAAAGATCATCTAGTCCAACCCCCCTGCCAGAGCAAGATCACCTAGACCAAGTCACACAGAAACAGATCCACATGGGATTGGAATGTCTCCAGAGAGGGAGACTCCACAACCCCCTGGCAGCTCATTCCATTGCTCTATCACCCTCAAATCTCCTCTAAAGTGCCCGTGAGGTGCTGCAGATCTGCACATGAGGAGCTGCTGGGGCTGAAGCACCCCTGAGCATGCAGGGCTCAGAGGAGCTGCTTGGTGGTGGTGGATGGTTGGTGGTGGGGAAGCTCCATCTCTGCTTCTCAGGGCTGCTGTGGTGTCCTCAGGCTCAAGAGCTCCCTTGCTTCCCTGTTTTTCTGAACCTCTCTTGCCTCTGTTCTCTCCTAGATGATATCAGTGGGACACTGCCAGCATCTGTGCTAGTGGGTCCAATGGGCTCTTCCCTGCAGTCTTTCCCTCTGCCTCCGCCTCCTCCACCCCACGCCCCAGGTCAGCTTAGCTCCAGCAGCTGGGCTCTGCCTTCCCCTTCAGGGACCTGCATTTTGGGGGGGTGGGTTGGAGGAAGATGGGGGTTTGTTTCTTGGCAGCTTTAAGGATGCACTTTGGGTTTGGCAGTGCTTGGGGCCGTGCAGTCCCCACGCTGCTGCTGCTGCTGTGCCAGGGCTCTGCTTTCCTCCTGGGGGGGGGAGGTTGCTTTGCTGAAGCTCCTGATTCCACCAGCACCAGCTTCATCCTCAGTTCAGCACCCCCTGTTTGCTCCAGTCACCCTCGGGCAGCCCCGGTAGGGATGGGTGTTGGAGAAGGACCAGGAGCTTTGGCAGGAGCCCGGGGTGCAGCAGCACCAAGGGCTTTGCTGTGTGTTTGCCTGGGGTTTGCTCCCCAGGAGGGGCTTTACCCACCCCTTTTTCAGCCCGTGGGTTTTCCCCCTCCCGCCCTTGCTGCCTGGCCCCCCCCCTTTGCCTTCCCTCCTTCTGCCAGGCGGTGCCTCCAGACAGATCTTCTCCTTCCACGGATGGACCTTGTCCTTCCACGGGTCAGCCCGGGGTTCCTCCGTCATGCCAGGGTGGGGGGCACAGGGCGACTCATCCTCAGGGCCATCTCCCCGTGGGGTGACCGTGTCCTGGGCCATCTCCTCCCCCTCTGCAGACGCCTTCCCGCGGGTGGTGCCCCTGCGGCCGACAGAAGCAGTGCCAGGCCAGCCCCTCCCCCACCTCCAGTGCCCCCTGGAGCGTCCCGACTCCGGCAGCTTCGCCGCCAGCCTGCGAGAGCTCGAGAAGGTACCGTGGGCCGGGGGGCAGCAGCTGGCAGGGAGAGGCTTTGGGTGGGTCTAGGGTCTGCTTTGGGGAACTGATCATCCCCTGGTTTGGTTGGTTTTCCCCTGGATTTGGAGAGTGAGACGAGGTTGGCGTTGGGGAAAAAAAAAACCCAACCCCTCCTGCCTTTCTCTCAGGGGGGTGTGAGTGTAGAGAGGTGTTTTGTGGTGCAGAAGATGAGGCTACAACCCCCACCCTGTTCTTTCAGCACTTGGGGGGGGGTGTCACTGGCTGTGCTCACCCAGGAGCAGCCAGCACCACCCACCCGAGCTCCTTGGGGGGCACCACCAGGCACTGCCCTTGTGGTGTTTGAAGGGGATTGCCAACAAGAGCCAATCATTTTGTGTTTGCTGATAAAATCTTCCCTGGGAGCATCTGCTGACCTCCTGGCTGTCTCTCTTCCCAGTGTGGGTGGTACTGGGGACCGATGAACTGGGAGGATGCAGAGATGAAGCTGAAGGGGAAGCCAGATGGGTCCTTTCTGGTCCGAGACAGTTCTGATCCCCGTTACATCCTGAGCCTCAGCTTTCGGTCTCAGGGCATCACCCATCACACCAGGATGGAGCACTACAGAGGTAAGAACTGTGGGGCAGTGTTGGGGACACTGGTGACACTGGAGCCTGTGCCTGGGGACCTGTCTGATCCCAAGATCCCAGAACAGTGATGATGGAAGAGGGGGAGCAGCAGCACTGGGTCCTTTTCTGTCGAGGTTCTGCAGCAGACCTCAAGCTGCATTTGACTTTGCTGCTTGTGCCTCAAGCAGTGACACCCCTGATAGCTCTGGAAAACTGGGGAATGTGGGAGTTCCCTGTGCCCATCCCTAGGTCTTGGTTTGGAAAGTGGGATGTGAAAATGATGATGGCAAGATCTTCAAGATCCCTGGTTGCTGAGATGTGATCTACAGCAAGAGTCACCAGAGGTAGCTGTCAGTGATTCCCAGAGCTTGTTTCTGTGGGGAATGAGAAGGGATCTCTGGATGTCTTGACTGGGGCCACAAAAATGATCTGAGGCTGGAACTCTCTGCTGGAAGAGCTGGGGAAGTTCAACCTGGAGAGGAGAAGGCTCCAGGGAGACCTTTTGGTGGCTTTTCAGGACTTCAGGGGTCTGTCAGAAAGATGGGGACAGAGTTTTGAGCAGGGCCTGTTGGGACAGGACAAGGGGGGATGGTTTGAAACAAAGAGGGAGATTTAGACTGTAGAGAAGGGAGAGATTTTTTGCTGCTGAGGGTGGCAGAGCCTGGCCCAGGCTGCCCAGAGAGGTGGTGGCTGCCCCATCCCTGGGGAGGCTGGGGGGTTCTGAGCACCCTGCTCTGGGTGCAGATGCCCCTGCTCCCTTCAGGGGGGTTGGACTTTAAAGGTCCTTCTGCACCCAAACCAGTCTGTGATGTGATGATATCTTGACTCATCACCTTGCTTTGTGCTCCCCCTTGTCTGAGGGGTGCTCAGCAATGGTCAGTCCCAGGCTGAGGCTTTAGCTCCTCAGCAGTGGGTGTTTATTCTGAGAACTCCTCTCAGGCTGCTCATGTCCTTCCTGCTGCTCTCGCCCTCCTCCCTGGGCTGTTCTCACCTCACCCCCACTCTGGCTGCTCATCTTCACACGTGGTCTCTGTACCCTGCCCTTGTACAGGTCCCCAGGCCGGGGAAAATACCCGAGACACTGGGGGCATGGGGGGGGAAGCTGCCCCATAGCCAGTGGGCAAACCTCTAACGAGCTTTAATTACAGCTCCCTTCAGAGCCTTGTCATTAAATGTGCCTGCAATTAATGGGTTCAGAGCTTTCCTGGCCAACCTGCTGCAGAAAATGGTACTTTGCCACCTTGCAGAGCAAAGCTCATGCTCTCCTTTGTGGCCCTTGCCCCAGGGGTGCCACTGTTGTCATCTCCCACCCCTGCCACTGAGACCTGGCACAGCCCCTTTAGTCCTGAGCCCTGCTGATGGAAGGTGCCTCAGCATTAGTTCTACCCCAGTTAGAGCCAGTTCCCCTGTCCCTGACCTTTGCATACCAATGATTTTCATCACCCTGCCCTGACACAAGTCACCCGGAGCTCTGGCAGCTGGAGGCATCTACCAGCCACTTGTAAGGGCTTGTTTGGATTCAAGATTCCCAAGAATTACTTTTATTTCTTTGTCCCTGCTGCTCTGGATCCTTACCAGGGTCATTGCTTCCAAACTGGAGCAGGGCTGAGGGGTGGGAGTGAAAAATGGGATAAAAGGGGATGTCTGGGTGCAGTGCAAGGACAGAGTGAGACTGGTCTGACCTGAGGCTTAAACATCACCCCTTCAGAGACCTGGGACCAGGCTGCAGAGCCTCCTTGCCCTGGGCTGCCCTTCTCCAGTTTCACTGTTTGCCACTTGAGCTCAGTGTGTCGTGTCAGGTGGCACTACAGGGAGGGCTGTCCCCCTGTGCCCTGGCTCTAGCCTGTCAGGAATTTGAATCCAGGTGTTTCAAACAGCTGGCAAGAACATGAAGCTGCTCCTGTGCCTGCTCTGGAATAATGATGCTGGGCAGAAGAAGACTGGGTGCCCAGGTTGCTGTTTCACACACCTCTATGTGTGGGCTTTGCTTCTCAGATGAACTGGTTTGCTTTGGGGGGTGCTGGAATGCTGAGGAGGAGGAGCAGCTGGTGCTGCTGAGTCTATTCCAATAGTTCAAGGCTTCAGCCCAGCAGTCATTGCAGGCTGTTCAGATGTGATTTGTGGCCATGCCTGGCTTGCAGTGACCACGTTGTCATGTCCTGTGTGTCCTCAGCTCTTGGAGAGCACTGGTTCCACTGGGACAGCATCCTCACAAGCTGGTGCCACTGATGTTTCTTCTTGGTGCCCTGCCTGGTGAGGAGCAGCCAGCCTGGCGACTTCACCATCAGACCTGGGTCTAAATGTCTCCTCCTGCCACCGGTGCTCCCGTAACCTCAACCCTCTTCTGTTCTCTTGGCAGGGACCTTCAGCCTGTGGTGCCACCCCAAGTTTGAAGACCGCTGCCAGTCGGTGGTGGAGTTCATCAAGAGGGCCATCATGCACTCCAAAAACGGGAAATTTCTCTACTTCCTCCGCTCCAGGGTTCCAGGTGAGTCTCCCACCCCGTGGCATCCCAGCTGTTGCTGTCTCCCGGGGGAGGCTGGAGGTGTTTGGCATCCTGAGGAGCGTCACTGCTGGAGGGTTTGGCCCCTGAGAACTCTCCTGGGGAGACCTGCTGTGGGACACCCCTGTTCCCCAGAGCCCCGCTTCCCCAGCCCCAGCTGGATCAGTAGCACTTGTCTCTAATATGGCTTTTTTTCCTTCCCTTTCTCCAAAGGTCTCCCTCCAACACCTGTCCAGCTCCTGTACCCAGTCTCCAGGTTCAGCAACGTCAAGTCCCTCCAGCACCTTTGCCGCTTTCGGATCCGGCAGCTGGTCCGGATAGACCACATCCCTGAGCTCCCCCTGCCCAAGTGAGTGCTGAGGGCTGGCCTGGGGGTGACTCTCACTGGTTTCCTCCATCACCTTCACCAGGAAAGCAGCAAAAAGGTCCCTGTGTCTGCACAAGGGCTCTGGGAGGAGAAGCTGACTTCAGCCCAGACAGCAAAGTAACTGTCCTGCAGCGTGTAGGGATGAGGTGGGAGTGGTGACCAGCTCAGGAGGGAGGTGGCACCTGCCAGTGCCAGTTCCCAGCTGCTCTTTCTGCTGGAGGGTGAGATAATGGTTCTTGGTGGAGGCTGCTGTGGCTCAGGGTTGAAGCTTCTGCCCCTTCCCTTTCCCCCAGGCCCCTGATCTCCTACATCCGCAAGTTCTACTACTACGACCCGCAGGAGGAGGTTTACCTGTCGCTCAAGGAAGCTCAGCTCATCTCCAAACAGAAGCAGGAGACTGAATCCTCCACGTAGCGAGGCTGCCTCACCCCTCTGGTTGCTGTCACTGATGGTAGGTCCGTGCCCAGGGCACCAACTGAAATCTGGCAACAGATCCCAACCTCTGGCAACAAATCCCAGCCTCTCGCAGAGAAGCCCTGGTTGGTCTCTCCATGGTCTTGGACCATTTCCCTGGAGAGGGGAACAGGGTTTCTGCTGCTTTCTCAGGCACGTTTGTGCCCACGTGGCTCTGTGCCCGTGCCAGGCAGGCTGCAATCCGGGCCAGATCCTGATCCCTCTCCCCTTTTTCCTCTTCCCTGCCAGGAATTTGGTTGTCACCATCCCGTAGCCCGAGGTGGGCCGTGCTGGGGAGGAGGTGCAGAGAGGAGAGGACCTGCTGCTGCTGCTGCTGCTGCCACTTCTGCTCTCAAGCTCTTTTGTACAGAGAAGAGGGTTGAGGGCTCTGGAGGAGAGCAACAGGATGGCACCGAGAGCCTCGGCTGCTGGCTGGGGAGGCAGCTGAGCCCAGCTCCTGGAGCTCCCTGTGGAACAAAGAATGTCATGGCACTATGTACAATTTTGGGGGAAAGTTTTATTTTTTTGTTGTTGTCGTCATTTTTTTTTTCCTTCTTTGTTTTTTTTTTTTTCCCTTTTTCCCTCCGTTGTTGTTGTTTTCAGCAGGAGAAATCCTGTTCCTAAATCAGCTGGATTTTATCATCCTCCCTTGGAAACTGCAAGAAAAAGGGGACTGTCCAGGAAGATCGTCTGCTCCAGGTGTCATGCTGAGGCTGGTCTGAGATCCTCCCCCAGAGGGGCTGCAGAAGGAGCCAGGAAGGCCATGTGGCCATGTGGAATAACCTCTGGAGAGCATGGATCCCTGGAGAACAGGCAGCTGCACAGCCCCCCTGCCTGCCAGGCTCGGGGAGAAGAGGCCAAACCCAGCTTTGGGCAGCTGAGCTTTGCAACTGGATTTGCAGTGGGGCCCTCTGAGGTTTTAATTGGAGCCCGAGGAAGAGTGTGGGGAGCTACTTGGATGTCGTGGAGCCTCCTGCCAGAGGGAGGGGTTGCTGCTGCACTGGGGAGCACAGGCTGCTCCTCCAAGGAGGCCCTGCTGCCTCAAAACACTGGAAGATTTGGCTGAGCCCCTGTGGTAAGTGGCAGGAGGGTGGCCAAGCTGTTGCAGTGACTGTCCCAAAGGCACCTGCTGCAGCCATCTCAGCCTCACAGAGCCCTGGGACTTGCACTTTCAGCCTTTCTCTGCCTCCAGAAGCTGTGAATCAAGTGGGGTTTTTTTGTGGAGCTATGAAGGATCTTGGTCAGGAGTTGCTGGGGCATTAAGAAGCATCTCTGAGGTGACTCTGAGCAAGAAGCAGGTAACAGAAATCTCCAGGAACAGCATCTGAGCTTCCTCCTCTCCCCAGGACCCCTGTGGAACCAGAGCAGTCCAGACCCAGTAAAGCTGAGAGAGGGAGAAGTTTCTGAGCTTGGCACTGGTTGAAATAACCCCCTGACCCCTTCAAATCCTGGGCTGCTCTTTCAACCACCCCAGAGAGTTTGCATTTCATGGTGAAGTTTGAAGTTTGCCTGAAGTGATGCTGTGAATTTGGGAGAAACCTCTTCCCTCCCCTCTCTACAGGAGTGACTGCTCCACTTCCAACCCAATCCTGCACTGGTGTGGCCTGGAGATGGAACATTCAGTGTCACCCGGGTCTCCAGGTCCCGGCTCAGTGCCCTGTGAGCTGGCTGAGGTCCCTCAGGAGCTGCCAGGGCTTTGGCCTTGCCCTGGGGAATGATCTGTGTCCCTGAATTAGACACAGTCGTGTGGATTTTAAAGCAGCCTGGAAAAATTCTCATCGTCTCTGCCAAGAGTTGCTCTGAAGGGTGCTAAGAAATCCCACCCCCCTCTTTCTTCACCATCACCTCTGGCCTTGGGTTTGGTCCTGGAGAAAAAAAGGTTTTTAAGGAAAATTATTTGGCTTCCAGATGAAACTACTAACTGAGCTTGGAATACTGTAGAAATACCTCACGGGACACTACTCACAACTGCCTGCTTGTGCTCAGGGCAGTGGCTCTCAGGAGGGGGGGGCTGCCCTGGGGCACTCTGAACAGCATATCCTGACCCTTGGTGAAACCAGAGCTGGTCCCCTCAGGGCTTGGGGACAGTACAACCCCCCCTGCCACTGCCACTGCTGTGTCTCTTCCCCTCAGCCCTGCCAGGTGTGGGGAGCAGCATCCGTGTGGCTGTGGCTGCAACTCCAGCTTGGGAATCTCCGAGGACTTGAATTTTCCAACTGCTCTGTGTACTGGAAAGAAAATCCCTCCTGAGAGCCAAGTGTCCAGCTCAGTGCCAGCTCAGAGCAGCTCCCCAGTGCCCAAGGCTCCTTGTCAAGGTTCTCTTCCCAAGGAGCTCCCTCTGGAGACAAGGATGGGGCCGGTGCCTGTGGACAGGTGATGGGTGAACCCTGGAGCTGTGGGTCTGCCCGGGGAGAAGCTGCTCCCACCCTGGGTGTGGTGGCAGCTGTGGTGTTTCCAGCTCCTCCCTCCTTGTCCTGGGAAGGGGAGGCACAAGCTGGGATGGGGAAGGAAAATCCACAGGCCTGGAGAGCAGAGCAGGGCTTGCCTGCTTGTGCACCAAAGCACAGCAAGGAGCTGTGTAAAAAAAAAACCAAACCAAACAGCTTTTTCTGCTGGAAAGGGTGGATTTTTCAGCAGGCTGGGCTGGGTGCTGCTCCTGCTCTGGGTCCAGATGCACCCCGTGTGTGAGGATTCCCAGTTCCTCTCCCTGTGCCAAGGTCAGGAATTCAGATATACCCTTAATGGGGGGGAGAAAAAACCACCCCAAACCTTCCCTCCTTTCCTTGGGTGGCATCTGCTGCAGGCAGGGTGGGCATCCCAGGAGCTGCTCCCCATGGAACTGGGGGTGGGTGACCAAGCTGGCTGGATTGGAAACCCTGGAAGTGTTTTTAGGAGAGGTGGGTGTTGCTGGTCCTGTGCCTGGCTCGGGGGGGCTGAAATCTCCTCGGGGAGTGTTCTGGGGGAGGGAAGGGCTGGAAAGAAGGGATTGTGCCAGGGGAGGAGCTTTCTGCTCCCGGGAAGGAGGGAGCTGGTGGTTGCCCTTTGGAGATCTGCTCCGCCGGGGGGATTGGTACCCAGCGGGGCTGAGCCTGCCTGGTGGAGGGGCACCCAGCACCCCCCAGACCCCCCCCCCGCGCCTCAGCACTCAGGGATGGGGGTGGATTTATCCAGGTGACCCCTTCCAGACCAGTCTTCCAGGTGAGATGGGGCAAACTGGGACCCCCTCCCTCCATCCCAAATCCCCTCCTGGCCATTCCCAGCTCCAGCTGTGCCAAAGGCTGCAAAGCACAACCAGTGCCCACCCCGGGGTGCCCCCCACCCCAGCCAGGGCTAAGGGGTGATGGGCAGAGGGTGCCACTGGCTCTGGGTTTGCCTCTGGAGAGGGAAGGAGCAGCTCTGGCTGTTGGAACCACCCCCTGGGAGAAATGCAGCTTTGCTTCAGGTTGGTTTTGGTTGGTTTTTTTTTGGTTTTGATTTCTTTTTTTTTTATATCTTTTTCTTTTTTTTTTTTTTTTGGTGTGTGCTTAATTTATTAAAATAGTCGCTGTATAATTTA
>JAOEGS010003361.1:12877-61214 GCA_025447755.1 Corythornis vintsioides
CCCCTGGGCAGCCTGTTCCAGAGCTCTGTCACCCTTACTGAGAAAAAATTCTTTCTTGTGTTGACCCTAAACCTCTTCTTGTCTTTGTCAAGCTTCTGTTCATGGATATGGGGAGTGGAACTTTTCCCCTCCACTGTTTTCCCATCTTACCTCATATGGTAGTTCCAAGATTAAATGTTTTTTCAAGAGCTAAACTGTCAGGCTGTTTCAATTCCTGTGCATAAAAAATTTGTCTTCTGCAGCAGTTTAATCTCTGAATTGAGTTTGCAGGTTTTCCTGTTGTCTATTCTAGCAATTAGAATTTGATCAAGGAAAGTATATTGTCCTGCTTAACATAAAAAAAAAAAAAGACTGTATAAAAGAATTTCACACAAGTTAGTATGTAATTTGATTTAGCTTGGGGGATTTCTGTTGTGTAGTATTTCTATTGATTGATGGCTTGGTTGTGCACAAGAAGAGCTCTTCCCTTTAAGTGTTTCTAAGTAAAGTGAATGTTCCACATACTTAAGGCTATCAATTTATTATGACTATTTGAAAGCCACTGAAGGTACTAAGCCATACAGTGGGGAAAGAAGAGAAAGTCATTGAAGCAGATTGCTTGTTTGTGATGTATATGATGGTTGTGGGGCTATGCTGTAGTCACAGTTGTATGCCAACTGTATGTGCTGTTGAGGAAACAAAAGCTAAATGTCCAAACTTTAGAGGAAAGTTCATCTTATGATTAGTCTGATTTTACTTGATGATCTTGTAAACAAACAGAAATTTGATTCAAATGTTCTTGTGCTAACCTCAAAAATATTTTCCAAGAATTGAGAGGAAGAGGGTGAAAAAAAGTAATTGCCTCCTTTTTGTGAGCATCCATACTACAAAAGCAAATATATCCCAGGAAGCAGATACTCCACATTGCACAATAAGGCGGCAGCCACGCAGGAAAGGTTGGGCTCTTGGCACAGCCCCTGAGGGGAAATGCTTCCTTGAAAGGACCCATTGTTGCTAGATCTGGGTCTTCAGATTCCCAATTCTCTGCTGGAAGACTTGTGGTTCTCTTGGTGCTGGGATGGGGCATCTTTGCCATCTCCATTATCTAACTATAATAGTCTTGGTTATTTAATCAAATAGAAGAACTGAGTGAAGTTCACAGTGGGAAAGGAATGACTGGAATTAGCTTCAGTGCTCAGGGTTGAAAACTGACCCTGGGTGTAATGGCACCTTGGCTTGCCCAAGGTATTTCAGACACTTAACTTTCTCTTCCAAGAATAAATAAAACTTTTCATTGTCCTGATTGTCAAAGTCTGTGAATTCTAACCCACATCTCTGCCAAGAGAAGAAAGAGTAAGGATCTAAAATAAATACATGCTTTATGGGATGCCCTGACTGTGGGACAGGTTTTCTTTCCTTCATGGCAGCCAGGTAGGAGATCCAGAAATCTCGAAAAGAGACAAAGACGTCTGTATTTCTGTGTGTCTGAGAGTGGGAACAAGCTTTGGGCAATTTTGACTTCTAGTGCTTGATTTATCAGTTGAAAACCTTTGTTAATGTAAATAGCAGCTGCTTGAAGTAAGATAAATGAGATGCTGGGAAACTTAAGTGGTGAACTGCTTGGCTAGTTGTCCTTGTTAGGACTGACTGCTTTCCTAAGTTCTAACATGTCTTTGACTTATTCACACGCAGTTACATTAATAACTAAATTTTAAGTCGTCTGAAAACAACAATCTGAAGACCAGTTAGTTTTGAGCATAGTATTGGCTAGAGTACCTCTTTATCAGGAGGAATCGCAATACTGGGTTTATTGTTAGATGTAGAATTCTTTCCTTAATGTAGCATGTATTCTACTATAAACACCCCAATTGCTATTGCAGCCTGCAAAAAGTATACTTTACAAAGAATACACTCTACAAATGTAAATACAATTTTGGTTTGGTGATTGTTGGATACAATGGTCTTCCTTAAGCCTAAACACAGAAACAAAAGCTTGTATTATAACAGAAGGCCCAAGATGGGAAGTGATAAAATAGGTATTGAGTGGAGGGCTTTGTTAAAATTTAGCTGGTGTACTTGTAAAATTTCCATGTATTCATTAAACTATTATGTCATTCTTATTGTTAGAGCTTGGTTAGTTGACTAAAGTGTTAAGCTTTGTTTGTAGTACAAATTATAACCTTAACTCCTTTCAAAATATAGCCTGAGGATTTTTGATCTTCCATAATGCTTTTAGCTTGTCTGTCTTACCCAAACATTTATTGTAGGTTAAGTGGATAACTTTATATGTAAGGGTTCAGCCAGGAGGTACTGAAGGGCTGTAAATTGCTTCGGCTGCCATTTGTGTAAGGTGCATTTCTTACATTGAAAGCACCTCTCAAGGAGAATTATCTTTTGCCTTTGTAATGTGGACCACAAACTTGTAAAAATACTGGTATGTTAAAATGATACTGAAAGCTTTATAACTAAATGTAAATTATGTGCCTAAGCACGTCATAGTGTATGTTGATGTAAGATGTTATAACCTTTGCTTTTTAAGATCATTAAAATATGGTATTCCTCAGCCTTTTGGCTGAGTTGTGCATCAGGTATAAAGTGATCTGTTTGAGTTTTGAAGTGGTCTTTGAGTGACATGGCTTTTAGTTTTGGGGCAGGCAAAGACAGGCTCTTGTGTGGTGTCTGGCTTGCCAGGCGCTGTGAGGAGTCTGCAGCTCAGCTGCATGGATCCCACTGGCTCCAGGGTGTAGAAAAATCCCATTGCCCAAATCATGGCCGTCCTCCTAGATACCAAGTGGAAGGTGTCACTGTTGATGGAGGCAACGGTGGTGTATGTTAGAAGTGCAAAAATGCCATTCCCAGGCATAGCTGTGTCAAACAGTTCCTTGAAGACTGTAAGAATCCTCCATTAAAAGGAGCTTGGGAAGCTGTTCCTTTTTGAGGAGATACCCTTCCTGATGAGTGAGGAATGGAATAATCCTGGTAACAGCTGTTTGGAGACAAGATGTCATAGTGTGGATTTTAGCAGGGTGTTCTTCTAGCCTTTAAAATCAGCTTTGAATGTTTCTTATTGCAAAGTCAGTTTAGAAATTGCCTTTTTGGTGGTTGTTTTTGTTTTGTTTCCTTTGGTTGGTTGTTTTTTTATTTTCAGTGGCTGCAGGTTCTGCCAGTCTTCTAAAAAGCAGCCAGTGGAGAAATTTTAGGAAATAGTGCCCTATTTTTATAGGTGCTGAAATAGAATCTCTTACTTAAAGGAGGACTGGAAAGTAAATATGGGACTTGCGTCCATGACTCTGTGGGCAGAAGTGGTTTCATCTCTTGAAATACTCTGTTCAAGTTCGTTGGGGTGTTTGTTTTTTTTTTTTTTTTGTGATTGTTGTATAAAGTGTGCAGCATGGTATGTGATATGTTTTGTGAAGATTGTGCTCCTGAAAGGTGTGTGGATTGTTGGTGTTTTTGTTTGTGGTTTGTTTGTTTGTTTGTTTTGGGTTGGTTTTTTTGTCTTTTTGTGTCTGGGGTTTTTCTTTGGGAGGGAGGGTGTTTGTGTTTTGTTTAATTTGAATATCTTACGCTTCTTTCTCTGTCCATTTATTGGTCCAACATGCTTTAAATGAGGTCAGTGTTTTAGAATCAGCTTTTCAGGTATTGTGTGTGGAACTCGTTGGCATGGGCATGAGCTGCAGTTTCAAGAAGTAATAGCTGATAAGGCTTTCCTTCTATTTTTAGAGCTCTATTTGAAAGTGTGATTTTTCTAGAGTGTGGTCTGTTAGCCATACTGAGAACTTCTGTCCTCAGTTGCCGGCATTTCTAACATCACATTAAATATTATACAAGCATAGAAGACGTATTAGACACAGTTTTGCACAGTCTGTGCTGCCAAGTGTTGTGTAGACTGGGAGATCTCATTAGCAAGATGCCAAAGGAGATCTTGGGTCAAGAGCAGATTCATTTACTTGTTTATTTTCCCTGCTGAGCAATGTTCTGTGAGCTGGAGGAAAACAGTTCTTAATCTTTCTGGAATAATTTAGAAGCATTTTCACTGTTTTTTACTGCTAGTAGCTGGATAAAAGGTACTTTGCTTTATATGAACACGGGCATAGTATAACAATCAAAGTTTGAAATACACTTAATATCCAGAGCAACTTCTGCTATTTGGGCTGGGGTATGAGTGTAGAACTGTCTTCCAGAGCACTGTTTCCTAGTCTGTGCTCCTGTGAAGCACCTGGTACATGGCCCTTGTTGGGAGCTGTGGTGAGCTGGAGTGACAGAGAGTGCACTTTCCTTGGGCAAGCACTTTGTAAATACACTGCACTTCTGCCATTGGTCAAGGGAGCCTAGGCAGCATTTACTTTTTACTAAGAAATCAGATGCTTTTTGAACTGAGTATATTCCAATTCTATACATTTCATACTTCCTTCTGCCCTTTTGAGTTTCAGTACTTCAAGTTTTGATTTCATAACAGTATGGCAGAGCTTGAGCAGTAGCTGCTGTTGTGTAAAAGTAGAGCAGTTGCTCACCACCTCTAGGTCCACTTCATGAATGCTGAAAACTTCTGCTTTAAGGTGTGGAAAAGCCAGACTGGGTTTGCTGACTGCTGTCAATGTGGAAATGGTCTGTTCGTGGAACACAATTCCTGGTGGTAAACGTTGCCTTTGTAAGCTCTATTACCTTGGGAGGCTGTTTGATTCTCCTGATAAAGGATTGGTACTATGGCTCTACAAGTGCAGAAACCTTTAATTTCTGAATGACTGAACTAAAGTGTGGCTTCATATTTTCAGAATAAACCAGATTTTTTCTGTGTTTTGACAGCTAGTCAGGATACAGTTGAGTAGGGTGTCTATCAGCAAGCACAATCTACAGTTAGGAGCATACTTAAGATATTTTTTGCTTCAGAAATCTGAAAGACTTGCAGTGGTATCATTTAGAAGTGTAATTTTCACCTCCAGAGCTATGAAATGTCTCTTAATGGACTCTACATTTATTGTAGATAAGTTCTTGAAAAGGATTTTTAATCTTTTAGTAGCCATTAAAGACACAATAATGGATCCTTTTGAACTTTGGAGAGACAAGATGGGTCACTCAGTAAGACACTAGATCATATTTCAGAAATATGATTGTTTGATCTGTATCATGATCTTTTTCTGGTCAGATCAGTCATTTTATTTGGTCTTAATTCTCTTCCTGTACAAGTTCACAGTACTTGGGTCAATGACAGTGATTACAGAGGGAGCTGAGGAAGACTGATTTATGTTAATGTGTGCACATAGGTGGCTTTCAAGTTTGGCCTGGTGTCTTGCCTTTTTTTTGTCTGCTTTGCTCAGTCTTTTCATTTTTTGTGTCCCTTCCAAACCTTGTCCCGTACAGAAAAGTAGCTTCTTTCCGCACTGTTGCACCAGTGACCAAGTTACCTGCTTCAGCTTGGTAGCACTTGGTCTCAAAGGCAGGTGGATTTGGTGTGTGGGTTGGCTTCATTACACTGTGATAGACTGGAAAATGCAGAGAGGGGGAGCTGCTTTTGAGAGCTACCCCTGGCCCAGCTCTGCCCAGCTCTGCCAAGCAAGCGGCGCTGTGGCCTCACGCGGCTGTAAATACGAGGAAGGGTTTGGTCAGAAGCGTGGGTGCCTTTAGCTGGGCAGATAATATCAGGGAGACTCGTGCACAGACCTGGGACTGTCTGCAGGCTCCTGCTGAGGTTTGGGGCTTTGAATAGCAGGAGCTGGACCGGGAGGCTGATGCCTGGAAGTGCAGCCTCCGGCCAGCCCAGCCACAGTCCTGCAATTGTTCAGCCACACTGGAGGGAAGAGAAGGGAGAGAAAAAAAAAAGGGCATTCCAAGCAGTGCCAAATTTTCTTTGATATGTTAATCTTTTGATAACAGTTTGAAAAGCCCTTGGAGACTTTTTTTAGATTTTAGACAAAATAGTTCATTTGTCAGGACTTCCCTTGTAGATAGGGTCCCAGTTATTAAGAACTGCCTCGCTAACTCGTGATAAGAAAAGCAAGTGCAGAGGACAGCTGCTGGACTGCTTGGTGGTAAGAGAAACTCTTGGCTATCCTAGGAGCTTTTACAAATATCTGACAAGAATAAAATAGGGAATGTTTAAGATACCAGCTTGTAAGTTTATTTACTTGCATATTTTAAGCAGATGAATGATGACAGAGCATAAGCAACTGTAACAACTTGATACTTTTTTATGCATATACATACATGGATTTTACTAAAAGACTTGAGCTGTCAAATTCTGTTTTCATCTGAGAAACTTGGTATTTACATTATTTGGTGACTGCAGATCACAAAAATTTATTCTTCTGTAGATGTGGTCTTCCCAGATATTGGGAATTTTTCTTAGGAGATTATGAAGCATGGATTTAAGCTGCAAAACTGGAATAATAAACTGATGCAGCAATGTATTTATGTTAAACCAGAATTAGTTTTTAAGGATTATGGACTTGGGACAAATGTTGAGGAGAACGGATGGGAGATATCTTTGCTTCCCACCCCTCAAATGAAACTTGAGGGGTAAATTTGCACTGGAATAGTTTGTTGATTATGCCAGCTATTAGAAAATGGACCTCAGATCAAACAAGCTGGTCTTGGAAAAGTGTGGCATGCAGAGCTCTTTAGGTGTATTGATTGAGACTTAACTGGAGTTCTTTAACACCATTTTCCTTAACCAATATGCACCTTCTATACTGTTGTTACAAATGTTTACTACCTATAATTGCTTTGCTAGAAACGCTCTATCTTGGTTGTTCAGTCAGGATAGATCAGCAAATAGATACTGATGTAGTAATTACATTTTCTTCACTGTGTGGGGTGCTTGTAGTTTTAAGGTCTCTACACTGCTGTGATTTCTCTCATGATCCAATTGTCATCTACTTTAGCTCCAAAATTATGCTGACTTCAATCAAACTGCAGGAGCTGTCCTGCTCATCTCTACATACTCTTCAGGACAGAGGCAAATAGCAAATGCAGTTTAACTTAATTTGGATTTTTTATTTTAAATGACGTTTCAGACTTGCTGTTTAAGCAAATGTGATTCAATTGTATAGTCTTAGAAATATTTATAGTTCAGATGCTGCTCAGCTGGTCACTACAGTTTTTGTTTAACTTATGCTCTATAACATTGCCAGTGATTTCCTTCTGTTAGTCTTTGGCAAACAACATTTCTTCTACAGACCTTTCTGATCCTGTTTTTCTGACTCTGTGCCTAGCTCTGTGATGATAGCTCAATGATTTAAAATTATGTAAGTGAAGCAATAGTGATTTTCACCATTTCCATTGGTTATTGGCTCTTTTCTTTAAAAGGAACAAACAGTGCTTTTTGGTTGCTATTTTCAAAGTTAGTTCAAGGGAGAAAGGACTTCTCTAACTATTCCCTCCAGAGAACTTGTGCTGGAGAAAGGCAGTGGCAGCACTTGCATCAAAGGCACTTTATAATTGAATATTTCCGAGTCCATGTTGCTTCTTGTGAATGGATTTCAAGCTCACCTTCAATTAGAGTACTAGTAAAACATTTTACTCCCTTGTAGCCTGAAAATTTCAAGGCTTATATTTAAATTTCTAATTAAATATTTAAAGTATTGAGATTTTTTTTTTTTTAATTACCCACCATATTATAGAAGTGCAGTGCAGATTGTTGAAGTATCTTCTGGATTGGTGAGATGCTGCTACTGTTTCTTTCTTCAGCCTGACCCAGCAGCTTGAAGTCACCTCCAAAGAGGGCAACCCTCTAGAGCCAGTGGTGATGGTGTTCAACCCCAACTTCCAGCAGGGCAGTGAGAAACAAACCAAAGCAGTTGTGTTTGAACTCTTGATGATGAGCTTGGGATGATGATGTGCCAAAAGGAATGTGATTGGAGAAAAAGTGCTGCTCTTCATTGCTGAAGAGTAATGATTATCATGACCCATCAACTAAGAAAAGATCTCTAATGTTTTCTAAGTTTAGCCATTTGAATTTCAGTTTAATATTGAAAATTACAGGCAATATTGAGGATGTGTGTGTTAGTTGAAGGTTGTTCAGTAAACGAGTCTGTACAAAATAATGCAGATGGAGCTAATGATGTGAGTCAGAAATAGCCTCCTAATGCTCCTTATATATTCCCCTTGTGATTCTGCCCAGCTGTTCAGAGAACTCATTGAATCCCAGGAATAATTGCTGGGGCTCTCAGTGCTGAGGTTTCCCTTTCTGCTTCTTCAGACCAACAACTCCACTCTCCTTCCTAGCAGTGGAACAGCCCTAAATTAAAGCAATTGCACTTTGCTCTCATGCTGCCACGTGGCCCATAAGGTGTTGGCCATATGGAAATCTCAGTTGAGAATTATTGATCTTGAAGCTGTTTGCACTTAATTTTGCCAGCCCATGCTTTCCTTTATCAAGTACAGTGGTTGCTAGGCATGTTCATCAAGGTTGGAGTTTGCCTGCATGCACTGGTTTTGATCTTGCAGAACAGCCTAGTGGGGAAATGCCTCTTTGTTTGGGAGCAGGCTACTTCAAGTATGATAACTAATAATTCTCTCTTGGACTTGTGAACTCTAATAGAAGCAGAATTCTGTAATGACTTGGTTGAAAATGGGATTTATATTGTCTACATGCAGTTTGGTAATAATAATTCAGTGTGTTCTTGGGAGCTTTCTTAGTAATCCTGTGTAGATTCAGGACAGATTTTAACTGGTTTTATATACATATATATATATATGTGTGTGTGTGTGTGTGTGTGTGTGTGTGTGTGTGTATTTCACAGAATACAAAGCTGATTTAGTGAAGAAAAGTGACAATTTACACAAAAATGTGTGGTGTTTTGTTTCATTTTTGCTTGTGTAACAGATAAGGGAATATCAGTGGTGCACATCTTTTGGCTTCATATTCAAATCAGTCTGCAGGAAGAAAGATATTAATGGTCCAGGATTGGATACTAATAGAAAAGTTTCAGCTTAACAAAGCAAGGAGTGTGTGAGTTGTGTTCTTACTCAAGCAGGCAGTTCTTGCCATGTTAGCTGCCTTCCAGACAGAACAAAAAGTGAACTCTTAAGGAATTCGTTTATGACACTCTGGGTTGCTCATTGCCTGGGAGTGAGCCTGTGGCTTGGTGAAGTTCTTTGCTTTCAGTGCATTTCTTCCACCAGGACCTAAATTGGCAGTGGGAATAGATTTCTGAGCAGGCTCAGGGTTGGGCAGCAAGAGAAACCTTTTCTATTGGGTTCCCACTTCATTTGTTGGCTTAATTGGAAATGAGGTGGCATCTTGCAGAAAATCTGTGAGGATGGTGTTGCTAAATGCAGGGGTTGGGAGGAGGGCCCTTTGAAGCTGACATTGCTGCTGAATATGTAAGTGCATGGATCCAGGGGTTGGCTTTGAGAGGATCTGACTTGGCGTCTGGTGATTTGATTTGTGAAAGTGTTAGGGAGTTAGACAGTGAAGGACTTGGTAATGGTTTTCCTTTTATCATAATGCTCTTTAATACTTAGTATTTTAATTAGTGTCATCCTGGTCTTCACTGCACAGCTTAAAGTGGATGGCTTTCACCTTGAGGCTTATTTTATTTACTTGGTTTTGTTTTATAACAGCCTTCTGTTTGAAAAATGACAATTACATTGAAAAATGACAATTTGTTTGTGCTATGATAGTGAATCCTTAACTGAGGACTGTTTATATGCTATGGTAGTAAGTGCTGCCTTCTGAGAGTTTTATTTATATGCTGTAAACAAAATGAAAGGCTGTGCAGTGTCAGTGCAGAGAATGACAGTTGATCCATTTCTTGGCAGGTGAGCACTGGCCATTCAGAGGCTTTAACTGTGGTAGGTAGTCCTATGGAAATGTAATATGGGTACATTAATTCTAAATGATCTACAATTAAACATACAGAGGTGCCCAAATGAAGGTTAGATGCAATTTTAATTTCAAAAATTTAGCTGACTTGGTATCTTTGATTTTCTTTGTGATGCTGAAATTTCTAATGAGCCTCACTGTATGTTGTAGCCTCTTGTCTGTAGTTCTTCTCTAATGGAATAGAGTTCTGTGTGCATTATGTTCATATCATAGCCTCATATTTTTACATGCCTTTTCCTATTCATGTAACTTGTGATCATAATCTGTCCTCAAAGCAGCTCTCAACATTTGCAGTGTTAAGGTTTTATTAGAGCTCCTTGTGTCATTACTACTGGAAACTAGTAGCAGTGCAAATTTAAGGTCTATATTAACATAGATTTTCACTGTGCTTTATCAGTATGCACTTATAGAAAATAAAGCAACCTGATACTTAGGTATAAAATCAGTAATGTTGCTTTAATTTCAAATTCCTTTGTTGTTTAAAGGTCTTCCATATCTTAAGTTGAGAAGTTCCATATCATCCTAAACATGGAGAAAGAAGAAAAGAAATTTGTCAATAAAGCAGAGGAAGATGAGATGGTAATGAGTTCTGTTTGTCTGTTTTTATACAAATAAAGAAAAACATTTTAATATTTTTCTCTCTAATTGGGGTATATTACATCAGGAAGTGGACTGTCTTGCTTTAAATCAATTTAGCCATTTTATAAGGTTATCCTGATTATCTTCTTTAGCATTAAGAAATCTGGCCTTGGGATAAGGAATGTTTTTGTTGAAAACATTTGTGAAGGTGCTGGGTTGGCTGCATTGTTCCATAATATGACTAAACTCTGCATGCTCTTGCATATTCATATTTATGCAGATAAGGCCCACTCCCTAAAGCATGGCAAGTAGTTCTGTGAGCATTTGGTAGCACATTAACTTTGCTTCCTACAGGAGCAATGCTACCTCTTATTGCTTGCCCTGGAAGACACAGCAGTTAGCTTCCACAGGAGGATATGGCAGCTGATCTTTACATTTCTAGTCCATTTTACAGACAGCAGAAACTGTGTCTAGACTGTTTCAAACCAGTTGATTGAAGTCCTTGTTCTGTCTCTGTGCATGCTGCTAGAAAAGCTGCTCTTCAGTAGATCAGCTCTAACATAGAGAGCAGGCAAATACACCTTACAGTGAAAAATGAGATGCTCGTGGTCTGATCACTAAAACAAATTCTTTTTCAGAGGAAATAACCTTTGTTTTGGCCCCAAAAAAGCATTAACCTCTCCCACCATCTTTCACTCACCTGTTTTTATTGGTAAGGAGTGAATACTAGCTCCAGTGTTTTGGGGATAACAGAGAATGGGTTTTGTCTCTGCTTTTTGTCAGCTGAGAAGGCTGCAAAACAAACTTGTTGAAAAGCCTTTTCTTAGGGAAGAAGTTTAATCAGTTTCTGATACTGTTAGTGAGAAGTACCCCAAAAAAATTTGCCAAAAGTTGGTGTCAATATGGGCAATGTGGGTGGGACTCAGTGGGAAACTTCATTGCCTTTTGCAGCAGGAAATATAATCTAATGATGTAATGTGAAACTCAGGAATGTAACACAACATCCAGTAAGCCACTGAACTATTTTCTGTTCCTGGCTGTCATCAGGTTAAGTTGGTACTTGCCTTTGACTAAGGCACACTTAATGTTTTTTGTGGATTTTTTTAAAATTTTTTTTTTAATGGGAAAAGAGGATTTTTCCAGCTGGTGCAAGTTATAGAACCTTAGACAGCGTGGCTTGCATTTTGTAATGTTTCCCAGTATCATTGCTTGTTAAATGGCAGGCAAAATAAACTGGTTTCTCTACTAAAAAGCAGTGTTTGATAAATACATTTACAGGGTTGTTTAGAAAGAATGAAATTCATCTAGCAGCAGTGATTCAAAACTGTGTATGCTAGCTCATCAAATACTAATGTGGTAACATCAGCATTTGACAAAACCACATCTGCATTTGCTCTTAAATGCTTTTCTGACTCGTGCTGTGTCACGGTTGAAAATCTGGGTGTTCACTGAGAGTTAAGGCAGGTTGTGTTGCAACCTCAGCCCTTAGGGAGCAGCAGAGAGAGGAGAGGGGTTCTGCAATTAAATGTTTTAAACAACATGGATGTTTCACAGTTGTCAGGCTTTTACTGATGTTTGTGCTTCTGACTGAGCAAAACAGTGTTCCTTTTTGTTGCCACACTGTCATAAATCTTTCCTTCCTCTGGGAAAGAGAACTTGAAATTTGATTTGCTTGAAATACTGCATTTTATGAAAAATTAACGTTGGCTTCCCAAGCCAGAGTAACTAAGAGGGTCATTATTTGTTCCTTGTTTCTCTGCTTCCATGCAGGAGATCTATGGCTATATTCTGTGTAGCTGGAAGTTGGTGCTAGTTACTGTAGGAGTGATCTGTTCTGGTGGCTTTCTTCTCCTCCTCCTCTACTGGATGCCTCAGTGGCGTGTGAAAGCAACGTGCAAAAGGACTACACTTAAAGACTGTGAAGTGGTTCTGCTGAGAACAACTGTAAGTCTGTAGGAGGGTGTGCTTCTCCATTTGCCATTGTTGTGCATCCCCCTTTCTGCTGGCTGTATTACACACACCCTCACCTGCAGTGTAGATGGGATTTTGGTTTAATAGCCCTGCAGAACTGTGCACCTTGGTGCTTTGCTGCCCCTATGTGAAGACTGACAAAAAAGAAAAGCAAAAAAGTTTTCTTTTAGGGGTTTAAGAACTAAATGCATGAATGCTGCTGTCATCAAAAGTTACGGAACAGATACTTTGCTCACCTAACACAAAAACATGGTTTTCAAGTTTTCCCTCCTTTGTTCAGCAAAGATACATTTGTTGAATTAAGGTGCAATTGTGGACTCAAATGAGGTTTGATTTCAAGTGACTTTTCTTCCTGCACAATTGCTGTATACTGTTCCTGGGTATGATCTTGTGTGAAGTCATCAGTTATTTGAAGTTGCAGAGTGGGTGCAGCTGAATGCACAGGAATCACAGTTCCTTCCACAACAGAACAACCATAAACTGTGAAGGGCTGAAGATGTCAAAATTCAAGTACCAAGACTCATTGCTTGGGGGAAAAAAAAAAAAGTAGTGCAAAAATGCACTTTTAGAATTGTAGAAAGAAAATGTATTCCTATGTTAACTGGGGACATCTTCTGTAGTTATGTGTGGGCTCTGCTAAACTGTCATCTGTTGTTGACACGTTTTGCTACAGCTGTTGTGGTAATATGCTGTTTAAATGTTGTTTCAACCAATTCATTCTTTCCCCCCCCTCTTTTGAAGGATGAATTCAAGATATGGTTTTGTGCAAAGGTTCGTGTTATGCCTTCTTTGGGAGCCAGTCCTTTACAGCATCCTAATCCTGTCATGCACAAGGTTTCCAACGGCCACGCTGTGCATTTCTGTGAATCTGCTGCAGAAGAGAATGAGAATTATTTGAAAAAATACTTGCCTGTAAGTAAACCTGCAATACTGCTTCCTAATTATCTCGTGTAGTATCAAAACACACAGTCTACAGTGCACATGAGCTGCTACCTTGGTCTAAAAGGCTCTTTTTTTCTTGGGTGAAGCACAAACCTTTTCCTCGGTAGCCTGCTACTGGAAATTGTGCAGTGCTTGAAAGGTTATTTGGAAAGAAAACAATTTTTCAGTGAAGCTTTACTAAATTATCTTCCTAGTGCTGTTCAGAATCGAGTCAGAATGAGGTGTTAAGTGGTGCCAGTCTAATCTGAGTTGTCTGTTGCCCTTGCAGGTTCGTTATTTCACACATCACAGCGTGAAGTATTTCTGGAATGACTCAGTGCAGAGTTTTGATGTTATACGGTAAGGAAATTGTTCCTTTTCTGTTGTGCTTCAAACTGCATTCAGAAAACCCCTCAGACACAATAGTGTGCCCAGAAACATGGTGAAAATTGGTGTCGTGTTCTGAACACCTGGTTTAGCTCACTCAGCCTTTGTTTGAGCTGTCGAGAGCAGGGAGATTTTGAAGTGGTGTGAATTTGGAAGGAAGGTATTTGTTTAATCTGCCTTTATCAAGCATGATTCTTGTAGGGTGACAGGCTACAGGCCTCCAGGCTTTTTGCCTGTTCTTTAAGTGTTACTTGAGAATCAGAGCACCTGTTTATAACAGTAGTTCTCCTGCAGACTCTTTCCTTCTGATGGAATAACTTACATTTGTTGTATTGCTACTGAGCTAGACCCAAAAGGAGTATCCAGGAAGAAGGAAATTCACTAAACATCTTGTTGCTGACCTTTGTGTAGATCTGCTGCTAGGTTTTCATGCAGTTGAGCTGAATTTGATCCTTCTTTTGTTACCCTTAAGTAACATGAACAGCTCTCTTGCACTGATAGAAACCTTTTTAGTGGACATTACTGACCAAGCTCACTGAATGTCATGTGCTGTTTCTTTTATCCAGCAGCACTGTTGCATGAAGTTAGGGTTGAAGAAGGAAGTTGTTTAGGTTTTTTTTTTTCTGATGCTTCTTAACAAGGACTTCTCATAGTGCTACTAAGTTAAATGAACACAGACTTCTTTTTTTTTTCTTTTTTTTTTTTTGCAACTGCTTGTTAAAATAAGAACTCCAGATTAGAAATATAAATCTTTGTAACTTAAATCAATGTTGACTACATTGAACCATCGTGTTGCATAGTCCAAGTACTATATTTATAATAAATTAATAACCACTGACTGAAAAGAAAAATACCCAATATTTCTGTAAGAAGAAACAGACTCTGCAAATGTTTCTTATGCTTTTAAAAAAAGTGGGCAAATATTATGGAAAGTTACCAGCAATGGCAAAAATTTAAAGAAATTATCATGATACAAAGAGTTACAAAACTGAGCACTCCTCTGGGATGGTGGAAATGTCTCTGTTCACATGTAAATAATTAAAAGCTTTCTATGCATCTTTTATGTCAAGTGTCCCATGAATTACAGTGGTGCAGGTAGTGACACTTGTCATTTTGCATTACAAGGTCCTGTTTTCATGCCTCTAGTGTTGCTAATTTAAAGTGTTCAAAGGGAGTATTTCCCACAGTGGAGATTAAAACCCCTCAAAATGATATTTTTATGCTAAGAACACTTATGGGAAAAAATTGTGTGACTCCATGTGTTTAGAGAAAAAATGTTATTCCATAGCATTAAAGCAGTAACCTGAAACTTGGCATTTGGTGGCTGTTTGAATGTGTCTTTTGATGTTCTTGTGATAACTCAGCCAATTCATATGGCCTGGAGAAATCTCAGATATGCCTGTGAAGTTATGTGAGCATTGATTCAGTCACATTCTTGCTGATATGCCAGACTTTTACTTATTTGATGTATTAGCAACAACTGAGCCTGACCACTTTTTTAGTCAGGTACTGTGGCTGAGCTGGACACCATTGTTTAGCAATTGGATAAGAAAGAGGAGAAACAACTGGATCCAAGACATACCTGATACTGGCAAACTACTAAGTTACTTGTGTGCAAGGTCAAAGAAGGATAAGAATTTGCTATAACTTTTTCTCTAAAGTCAATTAGGTATCATCATGTATTGAAGTACTAGATACCACCTGCAAAACAATAGCTGAACCTAGGAATGATAAATATGCTGAAAAAAGGTCTTAAAAAAAATTGTCCTTCGTGGTATTTGTCTTTCTTAATCCACTCTATGTAAAAAACAGAAATCAGGATTACCTAATAACATGCTCAAGAGTCAATATCAGTAGAGGGTAGCTGAAGCTGAAGGCTTCCTAGTAGAATCCAAGAGTCAAGCAAGGCAGTTTTAGCTTTGATCTAATCACAGTACTCCATGGTGAAGAGAGATTCACTCTGTGCAGTTCATTATGCAACTATCCAGAGGCAGATACGTTTGATCACATAATTAAAGGCTTAGCACAATCCAGAAGGGAGGAAAAAGCAGATTTCTTGGGCAACTACTGTGGTTATGAGAGCCAGAGTTTCATATCATTGTTCTTTTTATACTAACCTAATATTAAGATCTGTTTTAAACAGAGGAAATGCAAGTGTAATTGTTCTTAAACTAAATGAGACCTTGTCACATAGCCAAAGAGGATGCAACTTTGACCTTGTATGTCTGTTATGTTTTTATCTAGTGTCAACTGAGTCTCTGAGTGAGTTGATGAGTGCTTTATGAAATAAACTCTGTGCACACAGGGATTTATTTATGTTTTTTAAATGCCCTGGGAATTCAGTACTCTTAACAGTGCTGTAAAAAAACCCATATCCCATCGTCTTAGAAGCTTTGTCTTTGCATGGACATTACACACCTAGGTAGGCATAGTTCTGTATGCACTGAGTTTTAGGGACCCTTCTTAAAACCCACTGTTGTGTTTCTGTTTATATAGGAAAAGAAAAACGGAATCATTTGGGATAGAGCAGGAGGAAAGGCACAGTTATTAACAGAGAATTGTGTATTTATTCATAAAAGAATTTCAAATTTAAGTTATTTGAACTTGAAAAAATGTAGGGAAACCTTGTAAATGTGTGGCCATGTAAACACATGAACATTTTCACATTCTGTTCTTTTGTAAGGTGGTGGAAACATGGTCCTGGCCTTTGCAACAGTGAGGATGTATAAAGCTTTTTCTGTGTCCTAGAGAATGGAAATGTTTGTTACCATATATGCCCAGTAATGAGACTTTTTGTTTTGTTCTTTTTTTCTTCACTGGGACAACTCATGATTTTTTTTAGTAGATAACTCAATAGATATCAGTATAAAAAAAGACTTGTGTTGCATAGTGCTGGTTTTATGTCATCTGTCAAAACCCTTTGGGAAGTAATGATATTTTCCTGTGCCTCTCAAGTGTGTCCACTAGAAAATGCCTGGACATTGGGTGTACAATGTCCTATTTACTGAGTTTGGTAGGTGAGATGATAACCATGGCTGTCAACATAATGATTTTTCAGGTGTGCTTTTCTGCAGATTTTCTTATTTATAACATTAGTTTTCACAGCATGTAGAGAAGTCCTATGAAGATAACTCTTCCAGTGATAAGGAAGTACTTAAAATGTAGACTGCTTTACCCAGTCAGGGGATAAAATTTTAATAGCAAGGTACTTCAAAATAGCTGCAGTAGAGATTTATTTGATAAATTGATTGGTTTTTAAATGCTTCCATTACTACTTGGAGACAAAGACAATATTAATACATATTGATTTCTTATAACATTTTATAAAAATTGCTCACCTCTTTTTAGAGGCCTTTGAATACCAGTTGTGCTGGTATTTGGCTTCATATTTAAATGTATCTTGATTTTGCAATAGATATGACTATCCTCCAAAGTAAGGCATGTCAACAAGAGGACTGCCTTTAACATCTCACTGACATCTGCAGTTGCAACAAGAGTAACTAGAACAGCATGAATCCATAGTACAGTGTAACTTGGCAAGGACCTAGGTCTTTGGAGTTCATTAATATTTCAATTTAAATATCAGGTTTCTTAAATAACTACCTGGCTTTTTCCTTTCCTTAGAGGTCTAGATGAATCTACATTCTGTTCTTCAATTCACAATGAGCACAGCACGGGACTGACAAAGGGAATGCATGATTACAGGTAATGTTACAGTGTGTGAGGGAAGAATGGTTTTCATTCCATTATCTGTGTTCAAAGTGTTAACAGAACTAGAAGATAATTTATTGATTAGTGTTTACAGTCAGACTTTTACATCTATCAGCCTTCTTTGAAGGAATTGTATGAAATTCCTGTTTTACCTGTACATTGAGCAGGAGCTACGCTCTGTGTTGATTTCTCCAAAATACATTGTCCATGGGAATTGGAATTATTCCTTAAAGTAATTCAGTGTAGATTTCTGAAATTGTATTTGCTACTAAACATTTGGAAATAAAGTGAACATACAAAAAGAATAGCAAGCAGTTACATTTTCAACCATGTTGGCAGGTGTACAGTGAAACTTGGCAGTTGATGTAAAACAAAGTAGTTACTTTTTCCACATAATTCACCTTTAACTGACATAAATGTTACCATAACACACTGTGATTGTTGAAGGGTGTGTGTGGGTTCAGAAACAAATGGACTGATTGCCAGTGGAAAAGTCCATCAAGGGCTGTTTAGCTGGAAAGATGCTCATTTATCTCAAGCTGCAAATAGCTAAGTCTTAAAAGAAATACTGAGATCACTCTTAGTTTCCCAGTCTTGGCTAGTGGTTGCTGTCTGAGCAGCATACTGGATAGCTAATGAAGAACACTGGATGTCAGGAAGCCATTAATTTATTAATTTCTTATTTTAGGAAGATTAAGGCTAAAACTTTCCAAGTCTCAGGACTTTGGCTTTAATGTTAAAAGCTTAGTTAGTGTCACAGGTGTGTCCTGTAGCTTGCATGAATCTATCTCTGGTTGGTTGGGACTAAATGCACTCCCCACTTTTAATTCTACTTGGCAAGAAATAACTAGGGAAGGAAATGCTATTTTTTTTAACTTTTTTTTTTTTTTTAGACTAATGGTGTAAATATACCTATCTATGGATATAGCTAAGGTGTTTATGTAGAAAATAACTTAGTCTAGAAAAAAAACAACCTTTAAAATATAACTTTTATGGTACATAGTTCAGGGATTTCTTAGTTTTCAAATTTGAACAGCAAACTAGAATATATATTGTGAAAATGTAGTTATATGCTTGATTATTGGTGTTCTCATTTATTGGTACACTACCCAAACTAGAATAGTGTGGGTTCTGTTGCATTCCTGGTTGTGTTTTTGCAAAACCTTCTTAGATCTTTAAATATGGAAGTATCTACTGGCTCATAGTTGCATTTTTCTGACACTGTGTGTCTCAGATGGCATCAGAGTTGAGTTTCTTCCCTGCCCCTTTCATGATTTGCCTTTCTTCATGCTAAGATTAAAACTAAGACAACCATGAAAACTGTGTCTTGCTGCAGGTTAAGAGTTAACACTTGTTCAACTTTAAATTCATGAGAACTCCAGACTGGCTTTCAGAATGACATGCTTAATAACATTTGGACCTATACACAATGTACAGGGAAATGTTATTATGAAAGAATTGAAAAAATCAAGTTAAAGTTTCAATTGAAGTATAAAATAATTATCTTTGTATTGGAACATCTCACTGGGTAAATGTTTTTTGATGAACACTTTTTGAAACAATATGATGTATAAAAGAAAGGGACTACAACTAAAGTAATATACTTATATTGATGGAACTACTTTGAAATAAATGAGATTTCTAATAAAAATTGTAACTGTCATGATATTTTTCTTATGCAGAAAAGCATTCTATGGAGTAAATGAAATTGCTGTGAAAGTGCCTTCCATTTTTAAGCTTCTGATTAAGGAGGTAAGATTTCTAATGAATTAGAAAAAAAAAGTATGTAGTTAAAAGTTATTTTAGTACCATGACTGTTGGACTTGTCTTCAAATATTAATGTAAACCAGAAACCTTCCCCCAGACCTCAGCACTGTAAAAGCATTGTCCAAAAATACTGACCTTTATTTTTGAGCTCCTCAAACTTAAGAGGTCTTAGCTGTAAGCTCTTAGAGAGGAAATTGGAAATTATGTTAGAATTCTTTGAGGATACACATATTTTTAATTTTTTTTATTGGTAATTTCAAACATAAAAAGCCCAGTTGTATGCTCCATGATCAACCCAGAGATCATATGTTACAGCATATGCATCAAATCAAAAGTGTTCTTGTGTATACTTCTGTTGGGTTAGCTCCATTTTTCTTGTGTTAGATGGATTTGAATAATTGGTTTATTATCCTTGTGCTATAACAATGCATGATAGAAACTTTACAGCAAATAACTCTCCAACTCTGAACTCTCAGAGTAAGAACTTGAAATGTCAGTGTGTTTACCTAATAAGAAATAGGTAATAACACCCAAATTAATTTAATAATTGTCTTGAGGTGTAGGGGAAAATGCATGCAATTTTGAAGTATGTATAAATGTGTGATTTTAGTGAGAAAACTGCTTTTGAGGGGTTGAAGCAGCAGCAAAAGAGGGATCTGTTTGGCATAACAGAACAAAATCATTTATAAAAAAAACCTGAAAAGTTTATCTCCTCCATGGAAGAGGAGAATTGTGATTCTTCTGGTGGAGAATGTGTGTGACCTTTTGGTTTAACTTTACTATTCTCTCTTCTAGGTTCTCAACCCTTTTTACATTTTTCAGTTGTTCAGTGTGATATTGTGGATCACTGATGAATATCACTACTATGCATTAGCAATTGTGATCATGTCTGTAATATCCATTGTTAGCTCACTCTACACCATTAGAAAGGTAAGTCCAAAGAAAACAGCTGCATCTTCTCAGCTTTTTTACTGATTGGCTAATTTTGATATGAATTTGCCAATAATTCTCTTTGAGACCCTTCTCTGCTGAGTGTCCATACTGTTGAATCAGTAGGTTGATGAGATAACAGAAACACTTACTTGCTTAAATAAAACCTAGGCACATGTTTTTGTACCAAGTTGCACTTACAGTTGTGATTCCATCTCACAGCATCACTGTGGTTGGAAAAGACCTTTAAGATCATCAAGTCCAACCATTATGTGCTTTACTAGGACCACTACTGCACCATATCCTCGGGCACCACATCTAGACAGCTTCTAAATGCACCCAGGGATGGTGATTCAACCACTTCCCTGGGCAGCCTGTTCCAGCCTTTGATAACCCTTTAGGTATAGAAGTTTTTCCTAATGTCCATTCTAAACTTGACACAGCTTGCTGCACAGCTCTTGTCCTATCAGTTGTGACTTGTGAAGAGACCATCACCCACCTCCTACTACCTTCAGGTAGTTGTAGAGAGAGATGAGGTGTCTCATCTCACCTCTCCCATGTGCTTATAGAGTCAGTCTCATCATCCTGGTTGGGCAGTCTGTAACAAACTCTCACCATGGTATCAGCCTTGTTGGCCTTCCCCTTGATTTTTGCCCATAAACACTCAACCTTGTCATCTCCACCATTAAGTTGTAGGCATTCATATCTCTCCCTGTCCCAGAGGGCCACCCCAACTGCCTTGCCTTCCCTTCCCTGCCTATCTCTTCTGAAAAGTTGGTAGCCATCAGCTGCAGTACTCCAGTCATGTGAGTTGTCTCACATTGCTTCCTTCTGTTTGAAATAGCCCTACAGAATTGACTAGGTTGTTAAATTGGTGATGCATTTTTCTCTGTAGACTTCACTGTAGCTGATGGAAATCAAAGTATTAATTCTCCTTAAATTACAATCTCTGAATTCAGACTAAAGAAAAAAAAAAAAAACAACACACCTTAATCTAGGTTCATACAACTACTGTAGTTTTTATTTATGTATGTTAATGACCAAATGTTTTTATATAATTTCACACATGGTTGTGTGTATTTGCTTCCAAAATGATGTTAAAAGTAGGAACTTCGACAGGCTGATACACTCAAACTTTTATTTGCCCATAAATCTCCTAAACTGTGTTCAAGAGACTATTAAATAAATTTCTGTTATAGAAGAATGTTAGCAAACAATCTCATCACTTCTTGTAGAGCTAGAATGTGCATTTAGAAGAAGACAAGCTGTGCTTTTAAATAATGAACTGTTTTCTTCCCTTTGCAGCAATATGTTATGTTACATGACATGGTAGCAGCTCACAGCATTGTCAGGGTTTCTGTCTGCAGAGGAAACCAAGGTAAATTTCACAGGCTGTTTAGAAGTTGGAGTTTAGATTGTGTGAGTGTAAAGTTGGTGTGCATTTTTCTTTGATCAGCTTGAAATGTTTGCATTTCTTAGCAAAATTGCATGGGAAAAGGAGAAGTTGCAAAGTGGAATTTAGACAGGATAATAATCTGTTCAGGATTACACTTCTAGATGATATTTTTAACAGTTGTCAGGTTTGTTCTAGATTAGGTGCATGTTCTATTGCTGTTTCTCTTTATTTACCACTCCACATATGTAACTGTCACTGTAGTTCCTTTCTTAGCTTAAATAAGATGGTGGCTAATTTCAGGTAAACTTGTGTTTTAACCCTCAGAAATAGAAGAAATCCTTTCCACCGACCTTGTGCCTGGGGATATCATGTTAATTCCATCTAATGGTACAATTATGCCCTGTGATGCAGTGCTCCTCAGTGGTACTTGCATTGTAAATGAAAGTATGTTAACAGGTAAAGTAAACTTGATACACTTTTGTGTAGCTAAATCTATTAGTTTATACCTTTTGTGCATGCCTAACTTGCAGTGTGTTCTCGCAGAAGTGGATATGTTTAATTTTGCTTTAACTCTGGCAATTACTTATTCTTTTAAGTACTTATATACCTGAGTTCTGCTTATCTGCACAGTTAACTGGTAGTGCTTGGCAGCTCCAAAAATGGGAGATGGTTACTTGTTGAAAAGCTTTCTTCTTGTTATTTTGTCTTCCTGCCATTTACTTGTTATTCTGTAGTATGTTTCTTCAGAAATTTTTTTTTGTCCAAACTTTTTAGCTGCTTCCAAGAATGAAGGTAGTGTTTGGAATGTTCTGCTGTGTTTAAAACCTGAAATTACCTCAAGTTGTCAGCATACCCTGAAACCAGGGACCTGATGTATTTGAAAGACAGCTCCAGTGACTAGTGTGAACTTTTTCTTATTCCTGGGATAATCTGTCCAAACTGGTAGTGCTTAGAAAATGGTAGTTCAGAGATTGTGTTTTAATCATGTTCAATTCTTGAGCCCCTTGCTGCTGCTAGCAACTGATAAAAAAAAAAATGATTGCAGCCCTAGCTTGAGAGTACTTAGTCACCAAAGGAGCCAAGAATAATTTTATTCAATTTCTAGTTTTTCTGAGTAAAGATGGTCTTTTCTTTCAATAAAATGTAATTTGATTTGAATTCAGAGGTACTAAGTTGTTATAATCAATAACAAATTGAGTTCAATGGGATTTTGATAAGGAGTCTGGATAGCTGAGGCTAATAGCTGAGATAATAATGTGCTGCAAGGAAGATTATTTTTCCCTAAGTCCACTTCTGTGCTGCTGAACTGAGATGATATCGTTCTGCTTGAAATCATGAGGGAAAAAAAGTCTATTTAATCTTGCTTAGCAGGTTTTTTTTTTTCCATTTTAGGTGAAAGTGTTCCTGTCACAAAAATCAATCTGCCAAATCCTTCAGAGTACCCAAAAGCAATGGGAGATGAGATATACAGCCCAGAAGCACACAAACGCCATACCCTGTTCTGTGGAACCAATGTCATTCAGACCCGCTTCTACACTGGAGAACTGGTCAAAGCTCTGGTAGTGAGAACAGGTATCAGCTGTCCAGTTCATCACTTGGTAACATAACACCTACAAAAGCAAGGAGTGTGTCAAATGATACTCCAGACTGTTGTGTTGTGTGTTGCTGAGCTTGAATAAATGAGTATAACTCAGATAAATGTCTTGCAACAGTAATAGGACCAGATTGTGACCTAGAAACTTTTGATTGGCAAGCAGGGAAGTGTATCAGTCTTTAGCAGCAATTTAAAACTTAGCAAAATGCATTTTCAAGTCCTTTAGCTGTCTTCTACAGTGTGTTGGTTAAACTACATATGCCTGCCTCTTTGAAAAGGTTAAACATCCCATCAGACTGGGTGGGTGGTGGGGAACAGCTTATTTTAGTGGAGTTATTGGCAATATCAGCTGCTTTTCTTTGGCCGTAGCTTTGTCAAAGCACGTAACATATGCTTAAAATATGTGTTCTGTCTAGTCTTTTCCACAGGAGTGTTTGTTCATAGTAACATGTTAAAGGTTTGGTTTTAGGTAATGCAGATGTGTTATTAAAACAATGGCACAGACCAATGTAGTTACAAGATTTTGCTTCACAAAGCTGATCTTCAGAAAGCCACCATAAAATAGATGAATGTAATATATAGTCCAAGCTACAATAGAATTGGGTAAAAGGAATTTGACTACATTTACCAGAATACTACTTAAAGCAAGTTTTCCAAGAAGTAGCATTGTTCTAATTAGCCACTTCTTTCTCTGCTGTCTTCTTTCCACCTTCTATTAGTCTGTTTTATCAGTAAAAGTTCTGATTTTTTTTTTCTTTTTAATTGATTTCATTTGTGTCTTTCTGGAGTCTTTTATTAGTCTTTTTGTTAAACCAAGATATTTCCCTTCCCTTGAACACGTCTTCCCTTTAATAATGCCCATCTCAACTTCTCTCCTTTTTTTTTAGTTAAATGTGAAATTCTGTGTAGTCTGATGTGTATATATAGAAATGAACTGCTGAAGATGTATGTCTTCTACTCTGCAGGCAGAATAATGCCTATTTTTCAAGTCTGAAACCATGATCTGGAACTCTTATAAGGAGAACTTTAATTGCTTCCAACACACTGAGTTTTACTGCCCTGACAATTTTTTTAATCTGTTCTTTGCCCATGACAAAGGAGCCAGATTTGGCTCCTACATTGTAAACAGGATTAATTTAACCCTGTTAAACTTGTTCAGATTTTATGGATGGAGTAGTGCATTTTTTTTTCCTGCTAGGACCATATAGAGAGAGGAGAAAAGGGATATAAAAGCCTCTCTGTTCAACATTCTGATTTGCAGGGTTGGCTTTTAGGCAAGTAGAGAATTTCCCATTCCACAGAACTGGGTAGATCTCAGCATTTGTAGCTTCTTACTCCTAAGATGTCTGATGGCAAGAACTAAAACAATTCTTGCCTATTGTGATACACGTAAAAATCCCTTTATCTGAGAGAGGGTGATGCCACAAAACTGAAGATACTAGAAAAACACAGTCCTTAAAAGCATTCTAGGAGAGCAGAACTCCACATGACTGTGTGCAATGACATGTAGTCTTGTTGCACATCAGGGTAATAAGATTGATCTGCTGGGATTGTACTCACAGTACTCTTCTGAGTTAAACCTTCAACATGAAATGTTTGATGTTACAGCTGAACTGTGCATAAACTTCTCATGAATTAAATGCATTTAGTTTTTGTTCCTGAAACTTGGTTTATGCATGTGCTTCTGTCTGTCATCAGGGCTCTATCATTAAGTGTAAAGAATTCACCTTTTCTTTTTAGACAACTGAAATGTTCACTGGAGCTCTGCCTGTATGTCCAGTTTACTCAAGACCCCATATGAAGTTTTCATTTATTATTTTACCCTGGTGTATTCTAGCCTATGTGGCAACAGAACCTTCTACAAAACCGTTAATAAAAATGAAAAGTAGATTGTTTTTGTTGATTTGTTAAGTTTGGGTTGTTTGTTTTTTAACTCTCAAATTACAAAGCATTCATGACTCAATACTCAAGTGCATGCTGACACACTGAACTTCTCTGAACAGGTCTGTATTCTGCACTAGCACATTTAAAGCCTGGAGGCTTCACACCTTGTTCCTCTTGTGAACTCCTCCTCTTTAAGCCTGATGCAATAGCTGCTTCTTTCTGGTAGAATCTTGTATGCTAAGTAGTATCCTGGAGGGCTTAGCCTTTGCTGTGGTGGCTTGCAGACTGAGATGCTTTCAGGGGGCTGTCAGTAATGCCAGCAGACCTGACATTGAGGTTGTAGTAATAGACTTTGAAGTCTTAAGCAAGTACAAAATGTTTTAGGCACACAAAATTGGGCGCTTGGTGGTGGCCTTTTCACAAGGTTCACAGAGGATCTCAGGGTATTGTTAGTTGTCTGGGGTCAAGACCCTTAGAAGTCTAGTCTCATAGTTTAGGTGTCAAAAAATGTTCCAGGAGGTGGGTTTCTCCAAAAGATGACTGCACTGCAGTTTTTCCTGACTCTTCTGTCTGGCTGTCAAGGGAGCTTACAGAGACTTGCCATTTAAGTACTTAAGCTTGTACTCCATAAATAACTTCACTTTCTTTTTGCAAGGGCTTGCTTAATTAGACAACTAATAAATATACCCACTAGCTCTGCGCTCTGGGGGCCAAAATGTCAAAGAGTACAACAAACTCTTCCAGGCCAAGCCATTTGAGGGTTTTCTGCTGCTGAAGCAGAGGGGTTGATCTGCATCTGCTGTGTGTCCTTGCCAGAGGAGAACAGCTCTTGGCATGATGTGCACGTACAGTTTTGAAGCACCTTAATTACAGTATTGTGAAACATCTGTTACTGCCTATTGAGACACAGCCTTCATCAAATGAGTGGCTTAAGGGTTTCTTTGAGGTTTTTAATAGATTTGAATAGCTTTGCTGTTGTTTATGATGTTCATAACTTACTCCTTTTCATTTCTAGGCTTTAGCACTGCTAAAGGTCAGCTCGTGCGCTCCATTCTCTATCCAAAACCAACTGACTTCAAACTCTACAGAGATGCTTATTTGTTTCTTCTGTCTCTGGTAGTGGTGGCAGGCATTGGGTTTCTTTACACGGTTGTCAACAGCATCTTAAATGAGGTATGTTTTCATTTCTGGTCCAGAGCTGCCTTATTTTAGAAAAGGGTTAATCATGATTTCCAATGCAGCTCAGGTAATGAGAGAGAATTAGATTTAAACTGAAAATTGCTTTGCTTTATTTTGTAGCAATGGAATAAGACACACACTTACTGAGAGCAAAATTCAGCAGAGAAACAGAATTAAAATGTATTACAGTGAAACTTGAATTTACCTCAATTTCTGTTGACCCAATTACTAGACTTTTATATTATATATAAAATTATTATCTGACTGATAATGAGGTGGAAGAAATAGGGTACAGCTTGCTGCAGGAAAAAAAGAAAAACTCCTTCCCAAGGAATTGGTATCTGATAACCTCATAACTGTAATTTTTTTTTTTTCTCTCCAAAATTTTTGCATTATTCAGTTACTGTTTTAAAGTAATATATATCTAGGGGGAAAAAAAATGAGAATTTGAAGTAAAAGGTTGTGGATAATTTAGGACTGGATTATGATTGCTGATGGTGGTTGAAGATTGCACTAGATTTCTGGGCAATGCAGAACATGCTGTACTGGGGAAAGCAAGGTGTGGATTTTGCTTTTGGTAACACTGATGCTTTAGTGGGATGGTGAATGTTGAAGTGGTGAGTCCTTGTTCATGAGCTCTGACCTTTGTTGCAGGTTCCAGTTCATACCATCATCATAGAGTCTCTTGACATTATCACGATCACGGTGCCTCCGGCGCTCCCTGCTGCCATGACTGCTGGCATTGTTTATGCACAAAGAAGACTGAAAAAAATTGGCATTTTTTGCATCAGCCCACAAAGGATAAATATTTGTGGCCAGCTGAATCTCGTGTGTTTTGATAAGGTCAGGTGAAGTTTTGAACTTTGTGTTGTCACCTGGAGAACCGTTGTATTATAAAGGGGAATTTATATAGACTACCAAATACAGGAGGAATAATTACTTTCCTATAAGTTAGATCATTTTTTGTCCTGTTAGCTTTCAAGTATTATGTGTTTACCACCTGTTAACCCCCTTAATTTGGTCTGCTCTAAAAAGTTCTTACAATACAGAGCTGCTTTCTTGACTCAAGACTCCAAGTACTAATTTGCTACTAGAACCCCAGAAATTTGAGAGTTGGAATCTAAGAGTTCTAAATAATAAACAGGCTTCTGGAAAATTGTTTCTTCACTTATTTCGTGGAAAAGCCAAACCAGCATGTTTTGTTATTATTATTAATGGAAACATGAGTAAAAGACAGCACTATCCAGAATCCTTTGCCTTTAGCTAATTCTTAGAGAAAATCTATTTTCCTCCTTAGATTTTTTTTTTCTAAAATCTTAACTACTAGCACAAAAATTATTTCCTTTCTAAATATAGTCCAGTTACTGTTTTAGAAGTAGTACAAAGTAGGAAGTAGTACAAAGGGTTTAGTACCTATTTTCTGTTGCTGCCAACTCCTGAATATAGAGATGTTGATCTTTGGATTTTAAGATTCTGCTTCATTTGTCCTCTGTCCAATGAGGGACATCAGTGTTTTTTTGAAGTTATTTAACAGAGATGGGACTTACTTGCTAGCAACAAGCAAGGGAGATAGTGTATTTCATGTCCTGAAGTCTTGATATTTATTTTTTTTAAGTGAAAACAATATATTGTTCTAATGTAATTTGGTTAATTTGCTATTAATTATTGCATTACTTGTTTCTCAAGGCTTTTTTTCTTTCCATGCCCCTTGGTTTATTTTGCAGACTGGCACACTTACTGAGGATGGCTTGGATCTCTGGGGAATCCAGCGAGTGGAAAATGCTCGGTAAGGATAAGCTCAGAACTGATAGCAAATATGATACTAAGTTGTGCTTTAACAGCTTCAGCAGAAAATTCCTAGAAAATTCCATGTGAGCCCATATGTGCTTTCATTTCCATAATGAGCTGTAAGAATGCAACAGAAAATACATGGACCTGTATGTTATATGAGAGTTACAACTCTTTTAGGAGGATGAGGTAGGATTTGTTAGTCTGAGACCTCATTAGGTTCACAGTGCAGAAAGGATACAGTTAAATATAGAGTTTCCTCACTCCTGTCCTCCTATATGATGACTCTTTGGGCTGCTAAAATGCATTAGGTTGGGTAATTAAGTACAAAGTGGTAAGAGGCCTCTGTATGAGGAATTAAACTAAACAGTGAATTAACACAGAAGTTGACTTGTTTCTGAAGATTCCAGTCCAGGGTCTTAATCTGTTTTCTGTCATGTGTGAAAATGCACGTGAAGAGAGTTGGGCAGTCAATTTTCTTCTGTTAATCTAAACAAACCTTTTGAATTGGCTCATAATAAATAATTATAGAGCTAAGTATATTATTACTTCATTGTTTTAGTTTCCTTTTGCCGGAAGAGAGGGCTTGCAGTGAGAGCTTGCTGAAGTCTGAGTTTGTTGCTTGCATGGCAACTTGTCATTCCCTTACAAAAATTGAAGGGGTGCTTTCTGGGGATCCACTTGATTTGAAGATGTTTGAAGCAATAGGATGGGTAAGTGTCTCTATGTTTCAAGAGAAGCAATGTTTTTAAGACCAGTAATCTGAAATTTCTCACACTGTTACGTACAAGATAAGCCATTATATGCTGTAAAATGGTGGGATTTGACAATGCCTGTGTGTCAAAAGAAGTCTTCATATGAAAATTGGTCTGTGAAACAATTCATAGAACTGAATGAATCTGAAGAGCTAAATTACTGCTTTCTGGTGTTGTATGTAGAAAGCTTTAAATAGCTATTTTATCATGTTTGTTATATGTAAGTGGATATGAAGGCAACTGAAATTAAGACAATTCTCACAAGAAATCTTGCTTAGAAAGATCATTGCACCTTGGGCTGACTTCCAAGCCTGTGGGGTTTTATTCTGAAAATGACATGATGAGAAAATCAATGTTAATGAATATGTAAATTAGTTTATTACTTTTAATACAGATTTTAGAAGAAGCAACTGAAGAAGAAACAGCCCTTCATAATCGAATCATGCCAACGGTGGTTCGACCTTCAAAACAGCTCTTCCCAGAATCCAAGCAAGCAACAAATCAAGAAATGGTATAAAAATTCAAAACAATTCTTTGAGTTAGAGTAAACCTTTGTGCTAAACAAATGCATTTTGTTGTGTGTTGTGGTTCTGGCTCAAATAATTCAACCAGGATCAAAACAGTGGGTTTGGATGGCAAAGATAGAGAAGATGTGCTTAAAGTGTTGTTGAAGATAGTGGTTTAATATATGCCTTTATACTATTGTCAATGTTATAACTCTAACAGACTGCTTACAAAGTGCTCTAATTTTTTTTTTTTTTGAGTGTATGTGTTTTAATATTAGTATCATTACCAAATTTTATTATGCTAAAGAAATGCTTTGGTGTACTCACCATGCAGTTTCAGCTAAAACAATCCTTTGTCAATGCCCTGGAGTAGAATTCTTGCTACCATTGAGACATGGGCTTTACCACCTTAGAGATGTGTTAAATGCTGAGTAAAAAAATACATTGAAATTGACATTTAACTCTTCTATCTGCATTTTGAAGTATCTTTTAATACTTCAGGAGGGGAAATTTTAAGCCTGTATATCAGATTATTGCAGAGCAGGGTAGTGGGAGGGTAAAGCAGGTTGGTTCCAGGTTAATATATTTTTGGGGGAGGGGGGGGGATATATACTTAATCATTCTGGAATACCATATTAACTTAATCATTGACAAAGGTTAAACAGACACAGGTTGAACTGTGAAAGGTCTTGCAAATTCTAATCAAGAAATCAAGCTTTAAAGTTCTACTTTGTCTCACTTTAAAGCCACTGAACAGATGCAGTATAATGTGATTCAACTTTTATGAAATCCCTTGCAAATACAATATGACTTTATATTGAGAATGCCGTGTAGATTCACTCCTTGACAGAAGCCTAAATAGTGTGTAGTTGAAAAAAAACCCACTTAAATCAGTTATTTGCAGAGAAATGACATTTGATTTTATTTTTTTCTTTTAGGAGCTGTTTGAGCTTTCGGTAAGTATGCTTTTTCAATTAAGCACCTGCCTCTTCTCTTAGAAAGTGTGTGGATGTAACCCTTCTCTTCCTTCCTTCCTGGATGACACAGACCAGTTATGAGATTGGAATTGTACGCCAGTTTCCATTCTCCTCCGTGCTGCAACGCATGTGTGTGATTGCAAGAGTGCTAGGGGAGAAGAGAATGGATGCTTACATGAAAGGTGCCCCTGAAGTGATTGCCAGCTTGTGTAAGCAGGAAACAGGTAAAGGAACAACCTATTTTTATTTCTTGTGTAGCTCAGCTGTAATATGACCAATTTTAATAACTCTAAGCCTGACCTTTTTCAAGTTCCTGTTGACTTTGAGCATGTCCTGGAAGAGTACACGAAGCAGGGCTTCCGAGTTATTGCTCTTGCTCACAGAAAATTGGAGTCTAAGCTTACATGGCACAAAGTCCAGACTATTAACAGGTAAGAGTGACTTCACTTTTTTTAATGAGTAACAGGCTTTTAAAGCTGCATGCTTGGGATTAGTTTGGGAATTTAATTTTTTGTTTATATCAATTACTACTCTTCCTCAGCTTTCTTTTGGCTTGGCATATGTAGTTCTGGGCTTTATTTAGTTGTACCCTGGACAATATGCAGAAATTTAGGAAATTTAAGTAAGTTTTTCTGCAATAATATGAATTCTGAGGAACATCTTTAGGCTTGAAATTAACAGTAATTCTAATTTTTGTTGATGTTTAATTTTGGCCAATGTGACAGAAAACTGCATCCAAATTTTTTGCTGTTAAACATACTTCACAGTACTTGTGTCTATTAAAGATCATGGGGTGTGGTGGGAACCCTCCTCTGCATGTTTAGTTTCTTTGTCAGCATGGATGTTTTGTCACTGCACAGCTTGTCAGGATGGTTTGGAAGATAGAAGCCTTTCTTCCTTCAAAGAGTAGTGTTTTCTGTTAATTTTCAGCTGATGTGAGGTTTGTGGGAAGTGCTGTCTCTTCCTTTAGTGTTTGAAAGGGCAGCATCACTGTTGTCATCTTTGACACTTATTTTCTAGTAGCTCTGTGTACAAGAAGAACTTGCAAATCAGTACAGAGAAATGGGTTTTCCACTTTCAGGTGTGAAAAGCTGCAATAACAGTAAAATACCCAAGCCCTGTAAATATACAGGGCTTAAAAGTTAATTATTTGTTTTAAGTAATTAGCTAATGTCTACTAATCTTAGTAGCATTGGTAATATAATTTGTTAGCTTTTATGTTAAGGTTCAGCTCATTTGGACAATAGAGGTGTGTGTTCTAAACACATCTGAGATTTGGTTGTGAATGCAGTTAGGTTCAGAGCTGATTTTTCTAGCAGTAGCCTTTTTGAGAATGTGATTTCTTTTAGAAAGTTCTAGTTGAAGGAACTAAAAATTGATCTTGAGGAAACAACATTTTCTCATACTTGTTTCTCAAGGGGAATAAGTATAAATGGGTATAAATTGTGATACCTCTTAGGTCAGTTTCTAAAACATTCTTCGCTCCTCACAGTTAGAAATATTTCCCTTTTGATAAACAGAAAATCAAGCTCTTTAGGCTACATCTAACAACTGTAACTCTACTAACATTCTCTTCCTTGATTCCTTTTCTACAGAGATGCTATTGAAAGCAACATGGATTTTATGGGGTTAATTATAATGCAAAACAAGCTAAAGCAAGAAACCCCTGCTGTACTTGAAGATTTGCATAAAGCCAACATTCGCACTGTCATGGTTACAGGTTAGCATGTGAACATTCATACTCAAAAGATTAAAAAATCATATTTTTTGTCTTATTTCAATTATTGTGTGTAAATGTTAGTGTCAATAGGCTGGGATTAAACTGTATTTATAGCAAGAGGAAAGTTTAGAACCTATTGGGAGAATGTTCAGACACCACCTTCTTTCTTTTTTGGGTGAAAGCTGCTTTAAGTCAGAGATAGAAACCAGTACAGGGGTTAATTCTGCTTCATAGCTTCCTCTCCCTCTCTCCATACAGAAGTTACTTTGTACTAAACTAAAGGATAAAAAAAACTTAAAAGAGGTCTTTCAAAACAGAGTAGGTTAAAGTCCTGTTCTGTTATTATGACTGACCCTGCTTTGAGCAGAAGGTTGGACTAATTGACCTCTTGATGGTTGCAGCCATTTTGAAGTGTAAGACACTTCAGATATAGATATATAGAATTTGTGTATTATTTTTATAAGAATAACTTACATGTAGCCTGCTTATGGGAACATCTTTGCTCAGTGTTTCCCATACAGTATGTGGTGTTTGTTTTTTAAATCACAGCTATTCCAACTTCAGAATAATGTTTTGTTAGCCTACCAGTACACCTCAGTGCTTGCATGTTCTTTGATTGTGTTTATAAAGCATTATTCATAAAGGCCATGTGTTTTCTGCCAGATGTTCAATATGCACTAAGATTAGGTCAAGATATATATGGCTGAAAGAAGCACACACATCGAGTGATGCTAGTGCAGGGGAAAGGGTTTGAGTTTTCTCTGGAGGGCTTTGTCCTAAGGCTGTCCCTGGTACTGCAGGTAGTCTCCTCCTAGCTTAGAACTGGCTTTGTTGGCTTCTCTTGTGTGGAAGATCCGAGAGTGTGCTAATGATCTTTTTCTAACTGAAACCTTTTAAAATGTAATTGTTTAACAGGGGATAACATGTTAACTGCTATCTCTGTGGCCAGAGACTGTGGAATGATTCTACCTCAGGATAAGGTCATTATTGCTGAAGCACTACCTCCAAAGGATGGGCAGGCTGCCAGGATCAACTGGCATTATGCAGATACCCTTGCGAAATGCACTAGTTCATCACCAGCCATAAACTCAGAGGTAATAAGAGCATTATTATGCCCTTAGAGTGTAAGCAGTTAGTTTGACTGTTGAATTTGTTTTTAATCTTGCTCTGTTGAATAGCAAATCTACTGCTAAGTGTCAAATAAAAATTGATGGACTAGTTAAATTGAGATGTTAAAATACCAAAGAATAGTACAGCAGCTGGGGAAGCTAATTTTTCAACTGTGATATGACATTTGACATTTCGGTTGTGCAGAAGTCAGCTTTTTTTTCCACGTTTAATTCCATTAAGACTGCTCTAGATGCTTGTAGTTGAAACATTAAGCCCCATTTTCTCAGTACTAAAATGTTTTCATTGTATGAGGTTTTATTTCAAATAAATTCTTAGAAACCTCCTCTAGTGTTGGATCTCTGAAATAAGCTAGAAATTCTAAAGTCTCTGTGTAAATACACTACAGATGGAGTGTTGAACTATTTTTGATAGGATATTCCAGTTAAATTGGTCCATGAAAGCCTTGAGGATCTCCAGATGACCAAATACCATTTTGCAATGAATGGAAAGTCATTTGCAGTGATTCTGGAGCATTTCCAGGACCTGGTACCCAAGGTGAGTATTTTACTTCAGCATGGGCACTTTTGATGGTGAACAGACTTTTGTGATCATTAAGAAATCTTCTGTCTTCCAGCTTGTGTTACATGGCACTGTGTTCGCTCGCATGGCACCTGATCAGAAAACTCAGTTGGTGGAAGCTTTACAAAATGTAGAGTAAGTATTTGCTGAAGCATGGAAAGAGGGAGAATTGACAGAGCTTGGTGTGATAGGAGGAAGAAAATTAAGTTTGCTGCTAGCTGTCTTGCCAAATGGAACAGGCTGGGCTAATACAACTACCATGAGTTGGTAGACCAGCCTGTTAGCTGAGCAGGAATGAGAGTAGTACCATCTGCTGGCTACTTGTGAAAGCTTCAAGCTTTTCATGAAGTTACAGATGATGAATGACTAAACTGACTACCACTTTATAAATTGGGTTGCTTGGCTTAATGAATTGGATTGCTTGGCTTAATAAATCTATTAAATGTCTTCTATGTGTTAAAGAAGTATTAAAAGGATGACTTCTGTTCACCTATGGTCTGTTGGTACAAGACCTTGCAGTTATGAAAAACACTACAAAAGTCTCTTTGCCTAGAGCAAGGATGGTCTAGACCACCTAGGAGGGCTGGTAACCATTAGTGGTTTGATTAACTGACCTTACTTTTCTGTCTACTTCCTGCCATATATATGACAACTGTAATTGCCTTCAGCATTTATGATCACTCATTATCATGCAAACCCTGAATAAGTCAAATAATACAGAAGTATTTAATAAAATAAGCTAAATGGACCATTCCCTAAGGACAGTCCAGAATGCTGAAATGTGTTTTTGTTTTTATAGTTACTATGTGGGCATGTGTGGAGATGGAGCAAATGACTGTGGTGTAAGTATATTTTTATCTTCTGTATTGAACTGTTCAGTTTATTTTACAGCTGAAAAGTCAGTTTTAAAATGTTCTCTATTTCAATGTTACTTGACAGGCACTAAAGAGGGCACATAGTGGTATATCTCTGTCTGAACTTGAGGCTTCTGTGGCATCACCATTCACTTCCAGGACACCTAGTATTTCCTGTGTGCCAAAGCTGATCAGGTAGAGCCACTTACTGTGGACTTAAATGCATCTGTGTGACTTTCTTTTTACTATACATTTGATGGTGTTAAGAGGCCAGTTTCAATTAGAGAAACCATATGTTTTTAGTAGTTCTGTCTCTTTACTCTAAGCAAAGGCTTAACCTAGCATGATTTAGTATTTAATTTAAAACTTTTGTCTATTTAAAGTTAATTTTTTAGAGTGTGAATAAGCTTCTCCACATTGGTATTTAAATTGATGCCTTAGTGTCTGTGCTGGTTTCCATAAAGGCTGTGCCTAATTCCAAGCAATAAACTGCTTCAGGTAACTGCCAAGCACCATACAAAGTAGAAAACAAATTTTCTCAATAGTTTGACCAACTTTTGATTCTAGAATTGGAAGTTAAGTAATCATTTTGGATAAAGGTCAGCCAGAGAAGCATCTAGTCAAGTCTATGTGGAACTAATGAAGTAATGCATAATCTGAAATATTTCTGAAGTCAGCAGCTCTGTTGCTGGCTGAATATTCATTCAATCTGTGTGGTAAAATAGTGCTTCAAAGATGCTTTTGCAAGCAGACCTTCATTTTAAAACTCTACTGGAAAACTACATGAAGTCCAAAGAGTGTAATGCTCATTTGAGGGCATGCTCACTACTCTGATGTACTTCAGAATACCATTCTGACTCATTTTTCCATGTAGATCTTCAGCCTAATGTCCCTCAAAGGGTTTGCTGATGTGTTTAATTGAAGCTAAGGTTTTGCTAAAGAAAATAATAATTTAAACAAGCTTTCTAGTTACATGATTTTATTTGTTTTGACAGGGAAGGCCGTGCTGCTTTAATAACTTCCTTCTGTGTGTTTAAGTTCATGGCGTTATACAGCATTATCCAGTACATCAGTGTTACTCTGCTATATTCTGTAAGTGCTTAAGCAATGTCAGTGCAATTCAGAGATCTGAAAATAGAAGTTGTTTGAAATCTCTGAGTACACAACACCCACATTCTAAGAACTGTCTTTAAAGTATTGTTAGTGGGTTTTTTTTTCCTCTTCTATTTTTTTTTTTTTTTAATTAACTGTATGAAAACCATGGTAGCCCCTATTTAAAAAGGCAGTAATTTGTGCCAGTGAATAGAAGGTCTTCACAGTGGGAAGTTCAAATAAGCATATAAATTGAATAGAAATATAGTTTAAAGTTATTTTAAAACTATTGGCATTTTGAAATAGCTTAACTTTTAAATAAAGGGCATTGAATTCTTTTTGTGCCAGGAAAGAGCAGCTGGCAAGTGTTGAGTTGGGAGGGAATGAAGTATATCCTTTTACTATGATGGGATGGACAGGATTTCTACCATACTGTGATTTAATAAATATAATAAATGTACTCTGAGTGTGTCAAATATGCAAAGTATCAAAGGACCTTTGAGATGGGAATTTTGACAACTGTATGACATAATAAGGTTAAGGTGTTTTGAGAACTGTGGACCTAAGCTATTACTTCATTGATTTATAAGAAACAGTGATATATTTGATTACAAACAAATTTCAATGACAAAATCTCTTGTGCATCTTGAAGCTGAAATTGTTTCATACCCTAATACTTCAGGAATTGATCCTTGAATAGTGGAGTACTCAAGACTCCTGCAGATACAGGAGGCCAGTTTGACAAAAGACTGTCTTGTTTGTAAAGTGAAATTTAAGTAATTAATGCCATAGGAGTGTTTTAAACTGTAAGATGTTTATTGTTGTGAAGAAATGACCAATGATTCAGTTGTGATTTCTATCTAGATCCTGAGCAACTTGGGAGATTTCCAGTTTCTCTTCATTGATTTGGCAATCATTTTGGTGGTTGTCTTCACTAGTAAGTACTGTGCTGAATTATCGCTTCTGGCTTCAATGATGCAGTTTTACTATGTCAATTTTTGTCTTTTTAATAACTAATTGCATGCTGTTTGGATTAAGCTGTGACATACAGTCAAGATGTTATGACTAGCATTAAAAATCCAAACCACTGTGTACTGTTACATTCATCTGAAGTTTATGAAATATCTGCAAAAAAAGCAGGTTGTGGGCATGAAAAGGAGTTCTTCACAGCACAGCAAGTCTCAAATCTCTCCTGACACAAGGAAACTGTTTTCTGAAATCAAAGCAGTTGTTCTTCCAATTTCATCTTTATCAAATGATCTGATTTCTTGCATTTTTTTTAGTTCAACTTCTGTCCACAAAATGTTGTATTTAAAATCTGAAATCGATTATCTAGTGAAGTGCATAGAATCAGATATGAAACTAGCACTCAGGTTACTAGCTAACAGTAGAATTCCATTTTCAAGTTCAAAAGAAACTGCTTCTTTGAAGTAATGGCAAACCAAAACTGAGGGGAGAGCTGCAAGTCCTTGTGTCAGGCAAAGGGAATTTGGCCAGACACCTGTAATTCCTGAAGCATCATGGCTTCGATTGTTACCCTCAGCAGCACAGGGCAGCAGGGGAGCCAGCCTCTAGAAGGCACTGTGGCATTCATAATGCATCAGTGTGCTCTGAGCTTTTCAAAAACCATAATGATGGAATGTCATTTGTTTTTCCTTTCTCTTTGCAGTGAGTCTGAACCCTGCTTGGAAGGAGCTTGTTGCGCGAAGGCCTCCGTCAGGTCTTATCTCAGGTCCACTTCTGTGTTCCGTTCTGTCTCAGATCATCATCTGCCTTGCTTTCCAAACCTTTGGGTTTGTGTGGGTCAAACAGCAGTCCTGGTATGAGCCTTGGACAACTGAGTCTGAGTAAGTGTTTCAGTGGCTGGGTGCAGGATACAGTGATGATTGGAAAGCTATAGACAGGAATAGCTGCTCTTTATTGACTCTCTCCTGGGACTTTGTAACTAAAGCTTCTGTGGCAGCTTGTTAGTCTGCTGAATTTGTTGTGAACAGCATATCAGTGCATAGGAGTTACCCTTTTGGATGAAATGCAAAAGGAGGACAGAGCCAGACTTCAGGGTCTGAGGAGTCTTCCTCAGCTTCAGGAGACCAAAATTTGAAATTAATGGTTCAGACATAGTCTAACTCTTCTGTACTACAAATTGTTCTCTTCCTGTTACAGTTCCATTAACTCAAGTTTATATTTCTGAAAACTAAGAGGTGTTTTAATATGTTTTTAGGTTGCAGTATTTTCTTACCTGTCTTCAAACTGTGTCTGCAGTGAGTTTCTAAGCAGTTCATGTAGTGAACTTACAATCTCAAACCTCAGAATTTGCAAAAATTGCTACCTCCCTGCTGCAGTTTTGAGTTCCTTCCTATTGCCTGTAATAAGTTTTCAAGGATAATCTTGCTTTACAAGAGTAGTAGCACTTTGTTCTGTTACTACCCTTGTTAATTAGAAGGCCTTGTTTGTATCTTCTCCTTAGCTCACTGTTGAATATTTCTTTTATGTTGTAGTGCGTGTCATGTATTGGATGCCCCAAACAACAGCTCCACACACCAGGAAAATGAGACTCTTCATGATGAGCATTACATTCAAAATTACGAAAACACGACTTTGTTTTTTATATCCAGCTTTCAGTACCTCATAGTGGCAATTGTCTTTTCTAAAGGAAAGCCCTTTAGACAACCATCCTACAAAAATTGTAAGTCCTTCCTTACTATATACAGTTTGAAGTGAACTCTAAGTGACAGTGTACTTGTTTATCCATGGCTCACCTGCTTCTTCAGCAATAATAATGTTGCTAGGAGAACATAATCCAGTTATCCTCTGATAATCAGAGATAGAAATGGGGAAGTATTGAACTGCGTGGAGAAACCTGTGTTAATGGTGACTTTGTTTGTAGAAAGTACATGTATATACATGTTTCAGGTCCACAAGTGAGGCAGTCAGAACTTGAGTCTGGCCTTATGTCTCTTTGTGCCTATCTTTGTATTGACAAAATAAACCTGGAAGTGATTTAGTAATCACTTTAGTAATCATGTAAGAACACATGATATATGGAAAAACTGTCTAAACTCTGACTGTGAGATGTCAATTTAAAATACTTTTTTTTTTCTTCTTTTACAGTTCTGTTTGTTGTATCTGTGATAGTTCTTTACATCTTCATATTTTTCATCATGTTGCATCCTGTTGAATCTATTGACACATTTCTTGAGGTAAGAATCATCAGCTATGACAGTGTCTTTACTTCCTAGGAGAACTGATTAGCTTCCTTTTGGGCAAGCTTGACCCATTGTAGAGCTTCATCTTCCCATCTCTGCAGGGGGAAGGGAGAATTTACAGCTCTGAGCCTGTTTTGGATGTGGGTTTACTTCACTGATGTGTTGCTAACCTCTAGCAACCTTTTTTTCCCAGCTTGTGTGTGTCCCCTATGAATGGCGCCTAAGAATTCTCCTCGTTGTTCTCAATGCAATTGTATCTGTGCTGACAGAGGTAAGCAGTTCAAATAGAAGAATGCTTGTCTATGAAGTTTGGCATTATTTTCAGAGTATGTGTTTGTCTCTTGTTTAGATGGTCTCTTCACGGCATGCCAGTGTAAGTGGGCACTGTTTTCTTGTTCGGTTTGTATTCCTGAAAATATTCCTGTAGGCTAGATTTAGAGATGTTAGTGTTTTCTGTGTTAAAAAGCTTAATTTAAAAACCTTTTTTATTAATAAAATAGGGAGGAAAGGTTGAAAGGTTTAAAATTATTTCAACTATTTCATAGGACAGTACTGTCTACAGTTATTTGCTGGGTTAATTCAGTTCAGAATAATATAACAACATAGTAAAAAGCTCTAAAAAATCCTTACAGGAGCCCATCTTCCTTCAGCTGGATCATAGACATAGCTTATTGTTCAGAGTAAATCAGGTCTATAGAACTTTTTCATCTGATTTGATCCATGTTCATGCAGATCTGCTTTTTTCAGCCCTGAGTTTGTCTGAAGTTGGTCACTCTGGATATTGACCTCTCCTGCTGTAATTCCAGAGCTCATGTGGGCAGGCACATGCTCGGCCTTTCACCCAGATACCCCCGTGTTGCTTCTAAGAATCAAAAGTTTGACAAATACTTCTCCTAGGAAGAGTCTGCATTCAAAACCAGTCATTTATTCCTGTGGTTAGATCTTCTCCCTGGTAAATTGATGCCATATTTCCAACCTGAATACATTTGGATTTTGGTTGCAACCATTAGTAACCTCTGTTTTGTTTGGTTTTTTTTTTCCTGCAAGATGGAAAAAGCCTTTCAACATTATCTAGTGCTTGCACACTACAGTTATCTGGTTTTACTGTACAACACTTTCTGCAGCTTCTAGTCAGTACTTCCATTGCTATGTGAGGGGTTGCTATCAAGGTAGCCAGCATAATGTTTCCTTGGATCATACCATTTTAGTCTTGGAAGATTCCTGCAGCATTAGTACTCTTTCCAGTTGACTAGTTTTTTTTCACTTTTAGTCATGACTTAATAAAAATAAGTAACTCCAAGTTGAGTTTGGTTTGGGTTTGATACTTTATTCAGAATTATCAAGACTTTGTGTTCAAAATGTTATTCTGAACAGAATATGCTGATCTGCTGCTGCCTATTGGAACATGTTTTTTGGTGTTTTCACACAACAGGTGTCTTTTCCAAAACTGCCAGTAGATACTACTTTGTTGTTGTTGTTGTTTTTTTGTTTTTGGCCTTTGCCTTGTTAACAGGTTTATCCCCTCCTAAAGATTCTGCCCTTTATTTCATAATCCTATATTTACTCTAAACCCGCTTGTGATGCTTTCCTTTATACCCTTTTAATTCTTTCACTTTTTGTGTTACTAAACTCTTAATAGTTTTGTTTCCTTTTTTATTTTTTAAAGAGTTAAACTTTATTTATATTGCTGCCTTTGCTGCTGAAGCTAAGTAATTATTCTGAAGCTGCAGAATCGTAGGGTTTTTGTTCTGCTGTACAGCAGGTGTCCACTAGAAACATTGTCTAGTGATCCTCAAATCCCAGACCTGTCATGATACACATTTCACCTTCCATAACATCAACCTGCTGTTGTTCAACCTTTTGAACTGTATTTGTCCATTTCCAGCAGTATTACTTGAGGCTTCCTGAAGCTTTCACGTGGTGCCTGCTCATTGAGTTGAACGTGTTGTGTGGAAACCACAGGCTGTTGTGTTGCTCAATCCCAGTATAGCTCACTGCCTTTCTGTCCTTGTGTGCCTGGCTGGGTTTTCTGCTCACTGCACTCACTATTCACTGCAGGGTTACTGGGAACCACAGCTCCTATTCTCAGTGTGTAGGAAAAGCTGCTGGTGACATTTCTTTTAACAAGATACTCTGTATGTCACCTAGAGTTTGTTCTGCTGAAAATAATCCTTCATAATGGCCTCTTTAAGTGTCTATTGATGATAAGATACCCAAGGGATCGAATCTGTTTTCATTTGTCACACTTGTCAGTTTGACACGTTGTGTGATACTAGAGGATCTTAAATAGTTTCTTCATTACTTCTGCAACAGAAATAGTTTCTGACTGCAGATGTCCCTAATATGTTTTCTGAAATGCTATGTGAGGCTTTTTCTCCTTCCATGTGGGTGCCAGACTAGGTCCACAAAACACACACATTCTTTCTACCAGATGACAGAAAATTTTGCCCAACAAAGGCAGATCCTAGCAGTTTTTCCTCCTTACCCCTGATTCCCAGTGTAGACACACTTAAAACAGACTGGCTTCAAAAGTAAACGTCTAACAAGCTAAGGATTAGTTGGCAAGTGTTTTATAAAAGCACTATCAAATTCTGGTGTGTTATAAAATGGCAAGCATTATAAAATCTATTATAAAATTATGTCTGGCTAATCAGCTGCTTTTTCTCAATGGCAGAGATCAGATGTTAGAAATGGAATCTGTCCAAAGATCAGTTGTAGGCTCAGGGCTGTGGAAGACACAAGTTCACACCTCTGTTGCTAGATTTGTTCAAGGCTCTTGAGTCCACCCACACAGCCATGTGAGAACACCCAGCTGTGCTGAACATACTGTTCAGTTTCTGCCCTCTTTCCTAAAACCTGAAATGGCTCCTTCAGAATTCCTTCAGAATCCTGCTGGTGGCTCAGCTTTGCCACCCCACTGAAGTTTTGCTAGGACTGTCACTGGTTTAAAACAATGTGTGAAGGAAGCATAGCTCCAGCATGAAGTACACTGTGATGGTAAAGATGGTTTGTCAGGAAACTGCTTTAAGTGCTCATGTCTGTGGTGCTGCAGAGGATTTTTAGAGTATTGAAATGTATCAAGAATAGTTAGTTAGGATTATTACCTGTATCAGTGGATGCATTGCTGTTGATGCAAAGTACACATCCATATTCTTAATTCTCATTTGAGCAGGTGAGGAATGAAAATGTTGAAGTACTGACAAGTGACATAAACTCTCCGTTGTACCTGGCACTGAGCTAGTTATGCCTAACGTGGTTTTATTTGTAATGTGCACACTAACAACAAATGATCATTAGTTTCTTTAATTCTTCCCACTCGCTGCAATGTTTCACAGAATGTCCTCCTTGACATGATCCTTTGGAAGGTTGTGTTCAATCGAGACAAACAAGGAGAATTCCGCCTCACCATACCCCAGCCGCCTCAGGTTGGAGACTAGTATTTTGCTGTCATGATTTGAGTGCATGCAGATTACTTGGTTTTGTCTTTTTGTCATGTTTAAGTGTCTGTTGCTTTATCTTCAGATTTTTTTTTTCCTTTCAACTAGAGTGCTAGACTTCTATAAATTAGATATCTATAACTAGACTATTAGGCTTTTTTTTTTCATATTTTTCTCCTTGTTGACACTTAAAGAATTCAGCTCTGTGAACAAGAACTGTGAAGCAGATCCAGGATTGCTTTTCAGACCTTTCTTGCTTTATCTTCTGTTTTTCATATGAGCAAATTTTATTTGTGTTGTCACAGGTTAGCGTGCTAGGAGTGGGAATGTCTTGATTTGCTTGGAAGCAGAATTGCTGATGTTGGCTCTAATCCAGTTCTTTACTTAATTTGGTTTAGAGGTTTAGAGCGTTGTTGGAAAGCAGTGATTACTAGCACATACAAATTAAACAACAGAATGGCAAGTAAAAATACAGTATTGCTACTTCAGATGGTTTAGGAGGCTGAAGGTCTTAGTTTCTCCTTTTCAGGTGACCATGAATCTTGGTCTGATAGGCCCCTCTGTCATTAATACACAAAGGAAAACTATATGAATCCCATAAAGACTCTCTTTTTTTTCTTAAGCTGGCTGGCTTATCACTTCTAGCTGGTTGTACATCTTTTTTTTTTCTTGGTAGAAGTGGTTTGTTTCTTACTGCATTTCAAACATATTCACTTCAGGTTTATATTTGTCCTTTTGAGGCTGTTAAAGAACAAATGGCTTTGATGATTAAGTCTCATGTTTGGTTCAGTTCACCACCTGATAGAAACTCAGAGTCTGAATAAAAGCATAGAAAACAGACTGTATCTCCACTGAAGTGTCAGCTCTGCAGACTAAGTGCTCTCTGAGACATGAGGGGGATCCAGTCTTGATAATGAGCAATGGTGTTTCTCTTCCCCAGTTCAGTTGAATGTGTTTAAGGACTGGGAGAGGAAAAATAGGAAGGAAGACTTAAGTTCAATAATTTTTCTGTTTCAGTAGCTATTAATACATGTAGGACTTAGGTTTCACATTATCAGCAAGTTAAATTCTGCCACACTTGGCTGGCTACCTGCCTTAAGTTAAATAATTCATTGCTTAAAGTGTTTTGAGACTCTGGGAACTTGTCTCTTTTTCTAGACCAGGCTTTTATTCTTCAATAGTATCATCATTTGATGGTGCCTGTTACATCTGTGTTTATTGAAACTATTCTAAAACATGCATAAAAGCTGCTGGTGACATTTGATGTTACAATAATGCAGAATACTTAGGTTTTCTTCATGTTTTTTAAATGTCATTGCTACTGTAGTGTAGAAAAGGTGACACAACAGAAGAGTTTCTGTACTATGTTTTCTAGGTCCAACATGACAATAAAATAGTACATCAGAAACAAACTACTATTTTTTTTTCTAGTGATTTACTGTATTGCTAGGGTTTTTTTATTATTGTTTTCTTTTGTTTCAATAATCCAATTTTCTTATCTGTTCACTTCTGCAGGAGACTGTGGATCGCTGCGGAGTCTGTTTCCTTTCTTCCCTGTTTGGTTGTAGAGAAAAGACACCAAAAGCCAAGTATATGCATCTAGCTCAGGAACTGCTGGTTGACCCAGAATGGCCACCAAAACCCAGAACAACAACAGAAGCTAAAGTACCATCCCAAGAAAATGGTTCATATCAAATAATCACCGTAACGTAACAGTGGATCTTGGTAGCATGTGTCTTTAGTAGTATTCAGAATGTAATTTTAAGGCTTTATTTGAAATTGCAGTATACTAAATGTCACATTCTAATGCAGATATTTCCAACTGGTTTGTCTCTCTGAATACAAAGTCAGAGCCAGACGTATTACAGCTATACATTTTAAAAATGTAGGTTATCTTAGGCAGAACACCTTCCACCTTCTTTCAAATTTCATAATTCCTAGATGAGATGGATTTGAAGGTTTGAACTGCAGGGCAGTTAAAAGAGGTTCATTTTCTTCGCCTGGAATATCTTATCATTGTTCTAACCCTCTTACCTGAGCACGTGTTCTTGTAAACTCTTGTCATGGTTTCATGGTAGTACTAGAGGCACAGAATAACCTTGTCATGCTTTCAGAACGGTTCTAAAGTTTTGGTGTATGTACCTCTAAGTTTGTCCCTACTAGTAAGGAGTGTTTCCAGGTGTAATGTTTGGTTTTTTGAGTTGAATTCTTTAATCTGCTGCATCAGGAATTGGGATGCTGTAGGGGCAATATGCTCTGCCCTGAAGAAAGCACATTGCTTTCGAGTGGGATCTTAGCTTCTTTTCTAGCTAACCCCAAGGAAGGGCTTAGGTGGCCTCCTGAAGAGGAGGCCATTTGGCTACACTCTGTTTGGAGAAGGAAGGCTGGAGAATCATGCTGCTTTCTTCTGTCTCATGTTTTTATTACATTTAGCTATGCATTTCTCCACAGACCTTCATTTTTCCAGCAGAAGAGCTGGATTATCCCTTTGTGGACCATGTTTTATTTGCAAATCATAAGATAATTTTCCTATATACCTTGAAGTAGTAAGGCAAGGCCAGAGTTACTGCTGCAAGGGAAATAGGGATGGGAGAGAGGAGTTTTTTCACATGCTCACGCCTTGTGCATGTTGAGAACATACACATTTCAAAGAGTCTGCCAGTGTCTAAGCACTATATGTAGCTGTACGAAAGAAAATTAAGATAAAATAGATGAGCTAAAACCCGTCTTGCTGCACAGCTATAAGGCTTATGCGGATTTTATTTATTTAAAAGAAAAAAAAAGCCAAGCTTGCATCCCCCATACTGCTGCGTTAAGCACTCGGGGTAGCGATACATCACTCTGCCACCGGGCGGTGTCAGAGCACAAGACCACTAGAGAAACGGGCCTGCCAAGATGCAGAGAGCAGGCAGCCTCCTCCCCAGCAAAGCTCAGAACTTGCCTTGTTTTCTAAACCACGAATTACTTGTCTCCGAACCATCTTTGACTTGCTAAACTTTGAGGACATCTTTCTTTGGGATAAAAGATCTCCTCTTGATCGGGCTGTTTTGACCAGATGCAACCGGCTGGTTCAGACACCCCCAAGCTTTGGGCATGGGGTCTGGAGAAGTCATGATGCTGTGATGCTTTAGAGAAGTTGTGGAAGGAGATCCCCAGACTCCCTGGCTGGCCGGGATCATTTTGAAGTGTGTGTATTCTGAGGATGGAATTTGTTTTTTTCTTTTTTTAATTTTTTGGTTTTTTTTTTTTTTTAATTCCTGTGGAGACAATTCCATTCCAGCATTGTTTCAATAAGGGGAATTTTTCAGGTCAGGCTTAGTTCCCTTTTGCTGTTCTGTCAGGCAGTATGGACAGTGTCCCCACACTGCTCATGTTACAGTTCTTGCAGTGTTGAACATACTGTGCCAATGGGGAATTTCAAAGTGGTGCTAAATGGTTGGAAGACTTTTTCCTAGAATTTAGGAATTTATTAGCGCTTGCTCCTCATAAATAGTATGTGTATGGTGTACTATCCTCCAGTCCAGCTGTCAACCCCTTTCCTGGTGGTGGTGGTTTGTTTTTGAGGGGTGGAGCAGGAGCACCTCCCCCTTCGGAAGTGGTTTTCTTAGCATTCATTCAACAGAGCAATGTAAAACTAATTATCCTGGCTTCTTACGATCATAAACATCGAACAACATCAGTAGCTTTTAAGGGATCTGAAATTGTGGGCTTGGATAAATTCATTAATCATGAACTTGAGTCACTTGGCTAATTTCTGTCGATGTTGATCTTACAAAATCTTTGTAGCATGGAGTAATTGATGAAGAATAATTCTCAGCTGCGTAAGTAGTATTCAAATTTAAAGAAAAAAATAATAATAGTTCAAAAATGTTGTGAAGCTATGCATCTTGGACCTGGGTGCTGTGACTTATCCTTAAATGCATAAGCTTTTGCTTTCCATTTCATGGGTAATTTTAGCTTTGTTGTTCCATCAGAATGAAAGAAAATACTTGTGTCTTTCCTTTTGTCTAAACTGGTAATTTTTCTCTGCTTGTTTGGTTTCTGAAGCTAGTCTTTCAATCTTACTCTAGTTTATTAGACTTACCAGAAAGTGAGGAGGAAACAGCTTATTAAGATGGGCTTGTCTTTGGAGAACATTTCAGGGAACTCTTAGTAAAAGTGAAATGGCCAGGTGTCTCCTCTTGATTCAGTGACAAATGGGTCATGAGCTTATTAGGATTGAGTACTTTGCAAATGGGAGCTAATTTCCTCGTGGTATGTGTTCAGAGTTAGTAAATGTTCTTGAGGTTGCATGCTTGAGCTCTGACCTATTTGCTTCTGACGTTTAGTCAAGAATAATAAATCAGCTTTTCTGAGAATCCTTCTTGTTGTTGCAAGTTCAGCCACAAAATAAGCTTTTTGCATCTTCTGCAATTATTGGGATTTATGCCTTCCTGCCCGAGAGCTGAGTTGGGCCACCTATAATTTTTCTCATCTTGAGCAGTTTAGTTTTTCTGGTTTTCAGAAATGCAGCAAACTAGATGTGCACTAGTGTATTCAGTTTCTGCTTTGAAGTAAGATGAAATTCAGTTTGTAGTGTAAAGAATCTCTTCTAATGTTCATCTTGGAAATCTAAATTCAAATGCACAGACCAATTTAGTGAGCTCCACTAGATCCTTGGTAGATGTTTTCTTCCTGCTGTATATTTTGGCCTTACATTGAGGAGTTTGATTTATTTTTAAATTATTTGTGTATGCAGACTTTAATCTGTACGTATTTTACTTTGATGTATTAGGATTTGTAAATATTACTGATTATTTTTTTTTAAATATTATTTATGCACATACTTAAAGGTCTGGTCTATCCAGAAAAACAATTGCTAAATAATAAATGTTACTTTTTAGAAATAAATTGCAAGATCATTAAATTGTATATCCCTCAGGGTTATTTTTAAAGTTGTTGGGTTATGTTTTTCCCCTTCAGATTCAATTAGCAGTAATTCTAGTTTCACATACTATAGAACTAAATCTACTGTAAAAAGAAAATGCTGCAAATAATGCTTGAGTAGAAGCAGCTAGAACAGCCACAAAACTGACTGTCCATATTCATCAGAACTTTAAATTGGAAACTGTTACTGTTGCACTTTTAAAAAGTTGTTGGACTTTTAATTTATTTTTTTTTTCATGAAGGTTGTGCTGAACAGTCATCCCAAACTGGGTAAATAATCCTATGCTGTATATGTATATACAGTATAATGCTAAGCAGATGTGGAGTCCTTTTTATGCTGCAAATTTTTAATGTTTATGTTGGTCATCATAAAATGAGAGAGCTAAAGTTCTGTAGGATTTCTCCCATGAAATTCTGAATTGTAAACTTAGGTTTTTGTATGTCTAAGGGAAAGCTGTGGGTTTTTGACAATTTTTAGAGTCTTGAATATGTTGATTTTATACAGTAAAGCTTCAGGTTTTTAAAGCTATTTTCAACAAACTGCAGCTTGTTTGATAATTATGTGAAACAGAAACTACTCAGTTTGTCATTAATTCCTCAAGCTTAACACAGATTAAAAGGTTCATCATTACAGCGCTCTCAAGAAGCTCAGCTTCCTTTTTATTTTTAAATCTGAAATGATACTACATCTTTGTATTTAAAATATGTATTGCTGCTCTAGAATGGTACCCTGTTGTCAAGAGGCATACATAAATAACTGTACAGTAGAACTGTAAATAGACTTGTAAATCATTTTTGTGACTGAAGCTCTTTGAAAATAAAATGAAAATGAACAGATATTTAAATTCTTTTCATTAGTTTCATGAAATTCTTTGTAATTATCTTGAAGAACACAGGCTTCCCCCTAGGGGTGAGGTGGGTATCTTGTTCAGTGCCCCTCTGGAAGGGCGGGATGCAGAAGAGCTGCTGACTGCACTTGCACCTGGTGACTTAGGAGAGCTGTTTGAAACCCAGACCTTGGACAGGTGACAGCAGCTTGTTACCTTCTCCTACTATCCAGGTGTTCCTTCTGTTCTTTGACACGTGGGAGGCATCTTGGACAAACATTCATGGTTGGGAGCTGACAGAAAAATCACACTGAAATGAAGATGTCTCTTCCATCCTGCATCTCACCTTCCACTTAAACATTCATAGATTCATAGATATTAGGGGTTGGAAGGGACCTAGAAGATCATCTAGTCCAACCCCCTGCCCGAGCAGGAT
>JAOEGS010003361.1:61409-77668 GCA_025447755.1 Corythornis vintsioides
AGGTGGGGTCTCACCAGTGCAGAGTAGAGGGGGAGGAGGACCTCCCTTGACCTACTGGCCACACTTCTCCTAATGCATCCCAGGATGCCATTGGCCTTCTTGGCCAAATCATTGGCAGAGCACCTTATTTTGAACTTGAAGATACTTGAAATACCTGGTTACTTAACTGACTGATTAGCATTCTGTAATTTCAAGCTAATATTTTGATAACAAAGCTTTTCTGTTTTCAGAATCTTTCAGGCATTACGTTTTGTTGGCCTGTAACTCCAGAAGACCTGGAGGGAAAGAAGAAGCCAAAAGGGTCGGTCCTGTATTGCTTAGCCAAAGCATTATGTAAAAAATTCCATTATTTCTTACTCAAATTGTTTTCACTCCAATCCTTCCAGAAAGTACAAGTCAGAGCAGCCTTGTGAAGGTACATATCAACCACGTGCTTGTTTAAAGTAGATGTGTCCACTCCTTCAAAACCTAATGCATTTGTGTAGCAGACTGTGGTGAAACTAACAGGTTTTTAATTTATCATATTTCGTGTTGAAATGCAAATTCCTGACTTCACCCAGATTTGCACTTTGTTGGTTGAAGCACTTGCTCCAACATCACTGTCAGAGAAGATACAAGTGGGTTTTATGCTGTTTCTTGTGTGACTTCAAACCTGTGAGTGTTCTCAAGTTCTACAGGTGGAGTTACATGCAGCCTGTGAGAGCTGGTTGCTTACACAACTAAACGGAGACAAAATCTGCTCTGATGCTCAAAATGTTATTTGGCCTTTCCCAATAGACAGATGGGGGTGAAAGTGTTATCTAGAGGATGCGTTTTGCTGGTTTACTTCCCATTTAACATGCAGAGTCATGGTGAAGCCTGATTGCCTGCTATGCTCCTAGTAAGTGCCTCTAAAAAGCAGATAAGTTTCTAAGATACAGTTCAAAATTCCTTTTTTGTCCTCATATCAGTTTAGAAACTTGCAAGACTGTAAAAAATGTTAAGCACCACAGTGCTTAAGTATGCTCAGTATTCTATGGAAGTAAGTTCAAAGCTGATTTGTCACTTTTAATAAAGTAACAGTATTAATCTGTTGTTGCTGGAATCCTCTCATAGCCTTGAGAAACATTAAGGGGTTGATAGAAAGGGAAAGAGGCTGTAGACCACAATGTAGTAAGTGACCTGCCAGGCTCCTGTCCCTTCTGGAATGCCAGGTGTCTCGTGAGGATTATCCAGTTCCTCTGCCAGTTACAGAATCATAGCATTGTTTCAGTTGGAAATGACTAAGATCAAGTCCAACCATTAATCCAGCACTTACAGCTCCACCACTAAACCAAGTCAATAAATGCCATGTCTACATGCCTTTTAAATACCTCCAGGGATGGTGACTCCAGCCACTTCCCTGAGCAGCCTGTTCCAGGGATTTGCAAACTCATGTGAAGAGCTTTCCCCCAGTACCCAACCTAAACCTCCCCTGGTCCAACTTGAGGCTTTTTCCTCTTGTCTGTCTTATTACTTGTAACTTGGGAGAAGAGGCCAATCCCCACCTGGCTCCAACCTCCTTTCAGGGAGTTGTAGAGCCAGAAGGTTACCCATGAGCCTCTTTTTTTTTTTTTTCTTTTTTTTTTTTTTGGGGCAACAACCTCAATTCCTTCAGCCATTCCTCACACAACTTGTTCTCTAGTCCCTTCCCCAGCTTTGTTGCCCTTCTTTAGACACTCCAGCACCTCAATGTCCTTCTTTTAGTAAGGGACCCAAAACTGGTCCCAGTGTCCAAGGTGTGGCCTCACCAGTACCAAGCTGTATGCTTGTGACCTTAATCTCTTGCAAATATTTTCTACCATTTCATTGTTGGTTTGTGAAAATGTCTTCTAGAACTTCTGAGTGTCTAACCTTGTCTCATTGAATGTTCTCTTATGTTTTATGAGACCAGGAATACAGACATCCCCCAGTCTACAGTCTAGCATTAGGGTGTGTCTTGTTTTACAGACTCTGGCCTGCAGTCATGTGCTCTGAGGGACCTGCACAGCATAACAATTTGGTGCTTTTTATGTTTTCTTTTGTTCCCTGTTTGGTTCTCTAGAACCTTATTTCTCTTGTCTCACAGTTCTGCTGTGGTCTTTATTGAGTGGGTGTAAGCTGAGATGTCACATAGGGCTTGAAACAGAATTTTATGGGTGTGTTTCTGCCCTGTGGGGAGGGCTGTGCTCCTGCAGAAACCAGAAGCAGCTCCCTGGCTCTGGGCTGAGATACTTGTCCTAGGTGCACAGGGGGGTGCTCAGCAGCAGCAGCTGAGGTGGGGTTAGGCAGGATAAGGGACAGGCTGGCTTCTGAATTTATTGAGGTGAAGGTATCACTGGTTTCTGAGAGATGAGATTGAAAGAGTGGTAGAAAGATAGACACCACTAGATGCCATGTCCCTCCCAAAGAAGAGCTGCAGATTTTACCAGTCTTCAGTACTCTGAAGAATTTACTTGGTCTTAATTTATTTTTTTAGAGTACTCCCTTCTGCTTTTTTTGGTACAGCAGCTGTTTTTGATCTGTATTGGTATGTTTTTGTCAGCAGTTCCAGCATGTGAGAAGCTCTTCTATCCCACCTGATTTCTTTTTAAGGGGTGGGGTTTGTATCCTTGTCTCTGTGGGGGTTGGTGTGGGAGAGCTTCACCCTTGCCCCTGGAAAAGGGTTTGTTGGGATGGAGCCCTTCTCTCCCCCAGTGTTCTTAGTGCTGAAGACAGTGTCAGCTATTCCAGTTATGTCAGCAGAACTTTCATAGAATCATTTTGGTTGAAAGAAAACTTTTAAGATCAAGTCCAACCATTAACCCAGCACTGCCAGGTCATCACTAAACCATGTCCCTCAGCACCACAACTACGCAGCTTCCAAATACCTCCAGGGATGGTGACTTCACCACTTCCCCAGGCAGCTTATTCCAGTGCTTGACAACCTTCTCTGTGAAGTATTCCAGCAGTCCCAGCTGCTGCTTTGCCTGCTGCTTCAGCCAAGTGCTAGACTTCCAGGTTTCTGATACTGTTCAACTTGCTGATCTCATTAAGGAAGTATTTCTAAACTGTGGATTTCTATTTGACTTGCTCTTTTAAATATTTTCATTATAACTACAATGATTTCTTTCCTCTTCCAGATTATCTATTCTGTTTGGGAGTCTGTACAACTTCCCAGATTTGTGGTACGTTTCACACAGATCTACCTTTGTTGCTGCAACTTTCTATTGAACTTCTTTCTTTTTGTTCTATAGCCTTTTGAATCCCACTAATGACTTGGTGTTGTGTTGAGCTGTTGAAATGAGACTCGTTGGTTATCAGAGGCTCACTACTGTCCTGTGCCACATGAGCTCTTGTGTGTTATTTCAGGCTACATCAAAAATAGCCTCTTGCTTCTTGTGTGTTCTTGGGCTGTTCCAAGAAGTGCTCACTTGCAAATGCTGAGAGATGATTTAACAGAACTGTTTGCTGGTTTGCTTTTGGCCACTTAAAATATGACACCCTTTTTACCTCCATTATCTGTTTTTGCAGTCTAAACTTTATTTTTAAACCTCAGATAACCTACAATTAAAAAAAAATATTGTGGGTGCAGGACCTTGTGATGTTTTTCTTTTGAAGGCTTTCTTTGTGTAACTAAGTGTAATGTTTTTCTGTTCAAATAAATACATGCCTTATGACTGCTGAAGAGTTTCATCATGACTTTATATGCTTTTATTATACTTGTCTAGTACAATTATAAACAAGGAACATTTGGTTTACAAAAGAGCTTTATCTGTGATTATCAGTGTAAACTGAGCACCTTAGAAATATTTGCAGTGAGCAGTAATAGAGATTTTGAAATTTGCTTTCAAGCCAAGATAAATTTCACAGACACTTTTTCAGGCTTTATAATATATATATTTATGATATATTTTGTTGTCTGATAAGTTATTAACTGCTCATTATCAAATCCTGACTCTGTCTTATCTCTTGTAACAGCTAATGTTTCTGGCACAACAAGGATGTTGGTGTTTCATTTGTCAGTGATGATCAAGCTTTTCTTCCAGTTGGATGCATCTGTTTGTCCTGAGAAGTGTGACTGCTCTTCAAAAAATGCAATTCATTGCTCTGGCCCCCACATAAAGGACCTGGAGTCATTGAATCTGCCTTGCGACATGACAGAAATTCACATAATGGGTACTAATGTAACACACTTGCAGGATGTTTTTTCTAGGAGGATGGAACTGCAGCATCTCATCTTGTCTTCAAACAACATCTCTCTGATTTCTCCAGTGGCTTTTAAAGGCTTGAGAAGGCTAAAAGCCCTCAAACTGCTAGATAATAAACTGGTTGAACTTCCCCCAGAAGTGTTTGACGACATGGTACAGCTTCAGCAATTGATCATTGAAAATAACAGGTTGAAATCCATCCACGAAAGTCTATTTGACAAACTAGGTAGTTTGGAGGAGCTTTTCTTGAACAAAAACCAACTAACAGCACTTCCTAGTGGCGTGCTGAGGAAACTTGCCAAACTCAAAGTGCTGAACTTGTCGAGAAATTATTTGGCAGCACTGCCTAGAAATATATTTAGTGCATTAACCAGGCTTGAGAAGCTGATGCTGTATTTTAACAGGCTCTCTTCAATAGAGTCCGGTATGTTTGATAGCCTGAAGGAGCTACTGGAACTCTTCCTGCATTGCAATAACATCCAGTCCATCTCCCCTGATGCATTTCATTGTCTTCATAAACTGAGAAGCCTAACTCTCTCCAGAAACAAGCTTGAGGTTTTGCCTCCTGGGCTCTTTCTGCACTTGCATGACTTGTCTAAATTGACCTTGTACAAGAACCCACTGAAGTCTCTTCCAGAAGTATTGTTTGGAGAAATGAGGCATCTTGGTAGCCTGTGGCTGTATCACACAAAGCTCTCGACAATACCGGATTTTGTGTTCAGTAACTTGACAAATTTAGAACTTCTTGTGCTGAGTTTTAATCCAGAGCTTAGTGTTCTTCCTAAGAATGTATTCAGTGGTCTGAATGAGCTGCGAGGCCTTTCTCTGCATACAAATAATATTTCCAGTTTGCCAGAGGGTATCTTCCTGAGCCTTCAGAAACTGCAGAACGTTTCCCTTTTTGATAAGAAGCTTGAGGTTCTTCCTAGAAACCTCTTTCATAATCTCAAGCACCTTCAGAAAGTTTACCTGAATAGTACTAAGCTGCAGTCTCTTCCTGGAGACTTCTTCACTGCCTTACCTAAGCTGCAAGAAGTTTTCCTCCACGACAACCCCTGGAAATGTGATTGCCAAATTCTTGGCTTCCGAGAGTGGCTCCAAAAGAGCATGGAGATAGTTAGAAATGTACCATCTCTGATGTGTCACAGCCCACTGGCACTGCAGAATATTTCTCTTGTGTCTGTAGCAGTGGATCACCTGAAATGCCTGCCAGCCACTGCTGTTACACACCAGACCTTCAGCTCAACTCATTCCCAGACTTCGGCTTCTCTTGCGAGGGTGCACTTGACATCATCTTGGGACACTACTGTACGAGCAGAGTCTGCTGTGGATACCACCACACCCACAACAATTCCTGTTGCAGCTCCAGGGTTTACCCCCTTGCATGTTGAAGATGTTGGACAGCCTGGGTTTCACTTTTCAAATGTTCCAACCCAAACTTCTCCCAGCATCGTAGTACAAACTGACAGCGTCAGAGGAACAGATTTAACTACTCTTGTCTGGTGGGATGAGTTGCCAGCCCCCAGGAGTGCTAAACCCTATTTTAATACCAGAGTAGCTTATTGTCAGCTATTCTTGTGTCTTCACTGTTTGATTTTAGCACTCCAGACTATAACCATTGTGCTCAGTGTGTATGTGATGGGTAAAGCCAGACAACTCTTGCACTCCAGAAATAGTGCTGCTCAGCCTGTCCTGTTGATAAAAATTTTAAGAAGATAGAGAATACCAGCCAAGGGGAGGATGAGAAGCATTGTTCTGAGTGCATTTTGAGCATTTGGGCAGTTGACATGATTCAGATGTGGATTAGAAATCTTCGTAGCAAGAACCTTGTCTTTACAGCAGTGAAAGTACATTTTTTAGGTACCTTCCAATATTGGCTAAAAGTGTTTGTACTCACTGCTACAACACTTGGTGCGTGAACCCAGAGGGAAAGCTGGAAGAAAACCTGTGGTGAACTCCATGCTTGCACTACTATTGTCATGTTTTGGACTGCACCCTGTCCCTGTCAGACACCCTGCCTGCTGTCGTGCTCACACTGCTCAGGTGGAAGTGGCATCAGTGCAGGGAAGCCTACAGAGGAACATGGCTTCAACTAGGCTTTAAAGGTGCCCTGCAGTACTCCAGATGCTATTATGCCTTACACTGCCTGCTGTGTTTTTACTCCTTAGTGAGAAAATAAATGGGGGTTTTGGGAGGAGAGGCTGGAAAAGACTTTTTAGAACTGGTGGGGGTGGCAGACCATTATGGTGCAAGTGTCTTAGTTTTTGCTTTCTGTCATCAGTCCTTGTCCAGGACACGGCAAGGAGGAAGGCAAATACCATTTAAAGCTAACTGCTCTCTAGCTTAGCCAGAGTAAGTTGCTGGTCTAGGAAGTGTAATCTTGATGTATTTTGTTGTTTGGTTGTTTGGTTTGGGGTTTTTTGAAACTTTGTAACATTACTACAAATCTAATTTTTAAGTAAACACTTCAATTGCTACACTTCTACCAGTGGTCTGAAAAGCAAGGTGTTACTGGCTGCGTGATGTGGTGAGTCTTGGAACCCAAGCACTAGGCTGAGACCTGGCCTGAGGCTTTGGCTCCCCGGGAGTATAGTTGGCTTGAGAGATGGACCTTACTAAGCTGGGAAAGTGATGGGCTTGGCTGGCAAAGACAGGCCTGCAGCAAAGTGCCAAGGAGCCTGTCTGAACCAAGGGCCTGCAAGTGTCACCATTGCTTCTGATGTTGGCTGGGGAACATCTGCAGCTCCATCAAATTGTTGGATGCAGTAGCATACTGGTATTTCTCACTTTTTCTTATTAGTTAGTGTTACTCCCTGACTTCCAGCCCTTTCAAGAGTTGATGCCAAGGTAACTGTAAGGCAATAGCCTGAGTCTCATTCTTCCTACTGAGATGTTTATTAATATTTTGTATTCTATGAGTATTTTAGTTTGTAAGTATACTGGTAGCTGTTGTGACACATGTGCTTTGGTAACTCTTGGATTTAACTGTTAGCTTTTATCTTGATTATGTGACCTAGCTTGTTCTTGAAAGCCCTGACAGTGTGCTCAAAAGCATCTGGTTGTGGTTCCCTGGCTACTTGGGTAGAAGACATTATGCTCTAGGAGCCTAAACTGACTTTCTAACTACTGAGGTCTTTCCTGGATGCCCTTGATAGGGCACATTACAAACCTGAGGTGAGGAGAGTTTGCATTTCTGCAGGTTTGTGGCTTGCTCCCTGCTGTGTGTTACTGTAGGCAATGAGAATGAGCTACGGGCTGCTTTGTTTCAGGGTGCTCTGGTGCTGGACTTGAATACCTCTTCTAGGCTGTAAAAAGATCCACTGTGCTTCTGTGGTGCTAAATAACCATTCTCTTACTGGTGAGGTTTGACAAAATGTTATCAAGCCTGGCTAAATGGTAATTAGAGACATCTCTGAAGAAGGAGAAGTGCCAGTCATTACAGCTGGTGCAAAGCAAACTGGGACTAGCTTCCTTAAAAGCTGCTCCAGAGTATTTACTGCAATATTTTTGAGAGAGAAGCACAAAAGCAACGTGAAGCTTTCTCCGTGGTGGCTCTGGGTGGTTACAGGCTGGTGCTTGGGAGGCAGCATTTGTTACAAATTTAGGTCCTTGGTTGGACAACTGTAATGACCACTTAGTGTTGTGCCAACTCCAGAGCAGTCGTGCCAGTGCCACGCAGGCATCTGCTCACAGCAGGCAGGAGAGATCTGTGGCCTGTACTCAGGAGGGAATTGTTCTAAAAACCATGCTGGTGTTGGCCTCCCGAGGCACCGCAGAGGTGTGTTCATAGCTGTGGGTGCTCGGGGGCACAGTCTGGTTTCTAAAAGCACCAGTTCAGTCACTGGGTGGGGTGTATGACACCCCGTGGAAGAGCAGTGGTGCAGCAGCAGCTGCAATCTGACTGAACCCTCCTTTGGCCCCCTGGTGCTTCAGACCCTGCTGGGTTCCTGGGCTGCTCCTTTGGAGGGAAAGGAACTCTATCACATGGCTCTGCACAGTCAAGTGCTAAGAGGAGGATGATGATTCGTCTTTACATGCTGTCATCGGGCTTCCCCCATGCTTCAGCCAGACAGGGAAGTGAAGTCAGCAGACAACAAAAGGCTGGAGCAACAAGGGCCTGGGGTGTTTTACTAACTCTTCCTCTGACGTGTCCTGTTTTGAGCTGCCTCTGATTCAGTGCTTGTTGCCCAGCAGAGCTCAGCCCTTCCTGCAAAACTCCCTGTCCTGGAAAATCCATATGCTTATTTATGTCCCATTTCCATTTTTCTGGAAAAAGGATGGTCTTCCAGCTCAGCATGGTGGTGGCTGTAGCAGGCGAGGAAGCAGCAGGTAGGGCTCCTCAGCAAAAGCTCAACAGCACCACAGACCTTCTCTCTGAGCAGTGTTGCCTTGCTGCTGTCTCAAGGCAGCAATGGCTTTGCCATCACCAGTGTCTTGGCAAGGTTTTTACCAGTCCCTGCAGCTCACACTTCCATAATCTACTGCCTAGCCTTTGCCACCAGGCTGGGCCTGGGGGACTGTGGACTAGAAAAGGTTTGAAGTATCTAATCCCTGGTCCCAGGGGTTCCTGCTGTTGGGGAAGGGGTGGATGCAAAGCACATCTGCACTTAATGCCTGAGGGGATAAGCTCCACACTCTTGGCCCCTGCTCAGGGCGCAGAGTCATGATTAACAGCCCTGCACATTAACCAGACCTCTGAGTCCAGGAGCTGCCTCTGGGGCCACATCCTTGTCGGGAGTGCTTGGGGTGTCACCAACACAGCCTAGCTAAAGGTCATATGTAACTCAGTTCCCTCAAATGCTTGTTTCTATGGTGTTTGCATTAGGAAATCCTGGAGCCATGGAAGCTCTGATGGCCCATGCTTGGCCATGGGAATATGCACCTTGTTTCCAGCCTGATGTCACTGCAGGTGCCCTTCTTTCCTTGTGAGGACTTGAGTCCCCAAAGAGGAGGTGGCGAGGAGGGAATTATCTGCTGCTGTATGTGCTGGCAGCTCTCTGCCCATTTCTCAGCTGCTGCAGCACCCTTCCAAGCCACCTTCCAGACACCACTGTGTGCGCTTGTGTCTGATTTCTCTGGTGTCTCTGTCCTTTCTGCCTCACCTCTGTCCCGTGAGGCCAGTACCTTCTGCAGGGCCCTTGTCACCGCTTGCAGATGCGCGTGAGCTCAGGGAGGTGCTTATTAAATGCAGCTCAGCCCTCCAGCACACAGCAGCAAGGTCAGAGCCTGCACCTTGGATCTTCCCTCTCCCAGTGGCAAAGCTGGGTGCTGGAAGATGTGCTTCATGGTTTGAGAGTGTGTGTGACCACTGGCTGTGAGGCAGCTCTGGGAGCCTCTGTCTAATGTTATGGAGTCCTGGACATGTCTTCCCCAGGTCTCCAACCAGCACATCCAGCCCAGGGATGCTGATTTAGGTTTTTTGTTGTAGGTATGGTTGGACTTGGTGATCTAGGAGGTCCTTTCCAACCATGATTATTCTGTGATTCAAGTAGCTGTGATATCAGAGAATTCCATGGCAGCAGAGGCAGCCAAAGGCATGTACCTGCAGGACGGGGCTGGGGTTTTGAGTGTTCAGGAGGCTTGAAGCTCCTGCTTTACCTCTGCTCTGTCCATTGATGGGCAAGCTCTGGAGGTGTTATGCCTCCCTTTTCCTAGACAAAGTCTGGATTTGCATCCCCTTCCTTCCTGGGTGTTCATGGGTGGGAAGTCCTGGCAAAGCCTCTTGCTTGTACTGTGGTGGGTGCAGAGTTGGGGTGTGGGGGGGGCTGCTGCTCCAGCAGCTTCCAGAGACATCCTGCCACCCAGCTCAGCCTCTCTTGTGCAATCACTGCTGTAGGACTGTCCCATTTTTCTGACATGCCAGGGTTCCAGCTGTGCCTTTGTGTCTCTCTAGATTAAAAAAGCCCAGGGCAGGGAGCCAGCGATGGCTGGCAGTGACTCCACAGCCTCCTCTGCACTTCTCTGCTGGCTTCCCCTGGGGAGAGATGGAGCCCTTCCCCATTGGAGTGTTGGAAAGAGGTCCCTGGGGCACTCCCCAGTATCAGGGATGGCTTTATGGAGGCAGAGAATGGGGCAGAGCTGATCCAGCAAACACATCACAGCGCCTGAGCAGGGACAGCCCCCACCGTCACCTCCTGCTCCAGCTGGTCCTTCCCCTCCTCTCCCAGCGCCTAACGGACAAGCTCTTTCCGCTTCAGATTATCTCTCCGGGCGGACTTGGCCACCAGCCCCACATTCCTTCCAGCCTAGAGCTGCTCTGAGCCCAGGCCAAGCCCTGCCTGCTTCTGCTGTTGCTCGGGCCAGGGCCGAGCCTGGAGGATTCAGTTCTGCTGCCTGAGTTATTCCTGTTGGTGCTTGAGATCCTAAATGCCATTTTCTTTGAACTGCAGAAGGGTTGTGGTTGTGTTGGTGATTGGATGGAGGTTGTTAGCCTGATGACCGTCTCAGCTGCCTCTCCTGGAGGAAACAGGGCTGCTGCTCCTTCCCAAGGCTCCCACCCTGCACACACACTTTCCTAGGGAAGGCAGGACATGGGGGGGAGCTGAAAAGGCCATGGTGGCTGGATCACTGGTTCTGTACAGGAGCTCTCTGGTTTGGGCTCCTCAGGTTAAGGGTGAGTGTGTGGTGGGAAAGGGGCTGCTGCTGCCTTTCTGATGGTTGTGGGGGGGCCACAGCTCTGCTCCCTGAGGGTCTAATGCACCTTCCTTCACCCCTCAGCTGTGACTCAAGCCTATGTGTCCTGCTGCACGGCTGAAGCTGGGAGGTGTCCCCCTGAGGACTGAGGGGACCCCCTCCCCTGGCCCCAAGCCCAGTCCTCCACCCTCCTCCTCCGCTTCAGCAGAGCAGAGTTTGGCCCAATGCCCTGGGCCAGCCGGTCTCTGCGAGCACCAGGGGCCACCCTCGGGGTTCCTCAGAGCATGGCAGGCGCTTTGCAGCAGTGCAAAATAACTGGAGAAGGGTGTCCCAGCGCTGTGGGAAGGGACAGGGACTGGGGATGTCCCCATCCCACCCAGGGGTGCCACTTCAGCTGGGAGCTGGAGGTGTGTGAGGAGGGGAGGCTGGGGGGAAGGGAGGCTGCTGGGTTGTGCAGCAGTGGTGCGAGCGAGCGTGCTCAGCTGTTTGGCAGATGAGCAATGTGCTTTCCTGGCCAAACCCACAAGCTGCTAATTTTAGTGATTACATGAATTTTTCCAAGCAGTCTCAAATCCCTTGATTCAGAGCCACTCAGCTTGTCACCCTGGCTGTGGGGATGCACTGGAGGTGTGCCAGCACAGACAGCCTCAGGCTTGTCCTGCTGTCCCAGAACAAGGCAGACCTCACCAGAAATAGGTGATGCTCCTGTTCTGGGGCTCCTAGAGCCTCCCTGGCTGGTGACTTTTCAGAGCTGAGTTTAGCAGAGGGGAATATCAGGGTTTGTGCAAGAGGACACAGGACAGACAGGATCCCGGGTGGAGGTGGGAACCCAGACGTGGCTTGGAGAGAGGTTGTCTGCTCCTGTCTGTGCTGGTCTCTGGAAGCTCCAGGAAGGGTTATGTCGAAGTGTAAGGGGTAACACTAGCTGGGACTGCTTGCCATGGGGCTTCCAGCCCTCCTGTGGGCTCAGCAGCATGTGGAGAAATGCCTGAAGAATGTGCTGAGGGCTCTCGGGTGCAAGGGCAGCTCCAGCCTGGGCTGCAATGGCTGGGCTGTGGGGCAGCACCACACGCCCTCACTTTTCCCTGCACAGCAGCGTTTGGCCACTGCCTTTGGCGAGGAGTCAGAAATCTGTGTGGGCAAGGAGGGCTGGGGCTTCTGGAGGAAGGAGCCACCCCCCCAGCCCAGCTGTGACTGTGGGTTTTGCTGTCAGCCCTATCTCACAGGGTCACAGAGTCGGGTAAGTGCCCACTCTAGGGCTCGATCACTCTCTTAGGGACAGCACATGGCAGTGCCAGCACAACATCCCTTGCTTGCTCTCAGATGCTTGTCTCAGCCTCAGACCCAGCCACATGCTGTCTCAGGGAGCTGCTTCTCCTTTCCAGATGTCCAGAGTACATCTGTGCTGCTGTCCCAAGCACTTCATACTCTCTTCTCCTCTCCCTTGTGTCTCCTGAGGCAAGCTCCTGGGTGCTCACCTTGGGGAGCAGGTCCCTCTTGCTGTGGGTGCAGGACACAGGCTTGTGCCATTACTCAGCCTTGCTTTATTTTTAGGGATGTATTGAAAACAGACTTGTCTATCCCAGCCAGGAGCCAGAGCCTGGGTGTAGGCAGCCAGGGTTTAGCTGGTGCTCAGCGTGGCCATAGGGACCATAAGTTGATCACTCCCCTCATGGGCACAGGGTGTTTGAGGGTACCCAGCACTGCATTCCTGTGCCCCCAGGGCAGTGCTGCTCAGAGGGATCTGAATCCCACATTCCTCTGTTAGACTGTGTTTTTTCGGAAGTGCTGGGGTTTAATTTCTATGTTGCCTTACTGAAAAGCTGTGTGCTTCTGGAATGAGTCAGAGCAGGCAGGAACCCAGCAGTGATGCTGCTGGCAGTGGGCAGACAGAGACAGTGATAAGGGTGTGATAAGGCCATAAAGCCCTGCTCTTGTGCCAGGGCTGCAGGGAGTGGGCAGCTCCCAGGCCCGCTGCCTGACCTCCAGCTGCACTGCTGTCAAGGAAGCAAGGAGGTTATTTTGGGAACCATGATGCTGGGAAAATCTGCTGTGTCAATAGAGTCTGAGTTAAAGTATTTCTGGGTGGTGTTTTCAGTATTTCCCTTCTATGGACCCAAATGCCTGGGCTTTGCCCCAGGACCAGGCAGAGAGCATAGCGGGATGGTAGCCCCAGCCTTGGTACTTGCCCCCTGGCCGGGGAGGGGTCTATGGCCATCCAGCCTGTCCTACAACAGCCAGGCCCCCCATGCAAGCTGACGTTGGTGGTGGTTGCCTCCGTCTGAGGCCCCAGTCCCTACCCTCTTCCCACGATCCCTGTCACCTTCATTTGAGTCTGGCTGGAAATCCCTGAGTCTGTCTGGAAATAGCCTTCAGCATCCCTTGCTGTTTAGCCTCATCTGGTACCTTCTGTGAACAGGGTTCTTCTGCCCTGCGCTGCCTTGCAAACTCCCACCCCATGTGGCACACCAGCGTGCACTGTGGCGTGGGGACGGCAGCAGCCCCATGCTGCTCCCATCTTGAGCAGCTTGTCAGCACCAGCTGGGACCTGAGCAGGGGCTGCTGCAGCTGACAAAAACATGGGTGGGCTGAGATGGGATTAGACATGGTCAGGGAAATTCCAGCTGCCCTGTGGTTAGCACGGGACTGCTCCAGCTCCAGGAAGCCCAAATGGGCCACGTGTGCTGGTTTTCTTTAGCTGCTTCCTCCTGAATATCCATTCCTGGCAGATGCTGGAATGGGGCCACCCAGGAGAGGTGGGCAAAGCAGCGGACCTGGGCTGGGGGGACTAAGGCTGTGGCTGAGTACAGGGGTGGCAGCAGGCACTCCTGAACAAGTGATGGGCACAGGCTTGTAGTCTGTTTCCCAAAGCCCTCTGTGCTGGAGTCCATCACCCCTGTGTTGGGACTGCTGAGAATGAAGAGCAGCAGCCCTTGGGAGATGGCAGTGTGTGTCACTTTGGGGTTGTAAGACTGCCTGCAATTGGTGCCAAGTGGTGCCTGTGGGCAGAATAGTGCTGGTGGAAGGTGCTCTGGCTTGCCCAGGGCTCTCTGAAGCAACCTGGCTGCTGGCTGGCACCAGCAACGCTGCTGACCCCAGCCTGCTCCCTGACTGGGCTGGGCAAGCTGCAGCATGGGTGCTTGTGGGTTCCTGGCCCACTCTAACTGGGGTAGGAGAATGAGTGCTGTGACCCCTGGCAGGGTCAGCATGCTGAGGGGCTGCCCGTGCTGTCAGCCTGGGCTGGGATGTGGATGAATGTCTTGACACTCACAGGAGCTGTTGCCCAGGATGAAGGGCTGTGCACGTTCCAAGGCGATGCCATGGAGCAGCCCCCGTGTGAATGAGTGCCAGTGAAGAGTAGGATCATGCCCAGGGGCCTGGCTTTGTCTCAGTGGCCACCATGGCTTGGGACACCCAGCTGTGTCCCACCGGGGACCAGAAGGGCTCCCAGAGCTGCCTCCTGGGTGCTGTCTTAACATGAACAGCACGCTCATGGGGCTGTCTGCTTGTCTTCAAACAAGATCACTGGGGTTCAGGAAAGGGAAACCCCAATCTCTTGCTCTGTTTGCTGAGGAAATAGGATTTGGAAGCAGCTCTGCTCCAGCGCTTTCCCTAATCCTGACGCTGCCCCTGTGCTGATTCATTGATTTGGACGGGTTATATACTGGGAGGGGAAGCATGAACCACACTCGGCTCTCTTGCCAGCACAGAGCTGTGCTCGCTCGGCGCTCACTGCTGCAGGACACTTGGGTAAGTCTCCTCTCTGCTATTGCCTCTGAGAAGCCTGGGGCACTCCTGGGGCAGCTCCAAGGGGTGGTGGTGGGATCTGCATGTTTGGCATCTTTTGATGTGACAGAGGTGTTTGTCTTGCAAGGGTTCTCCAAAAAAGTGAGACCACTTAGGCATTGTGGGAGCTGAAATAGTTACATAGGCAATTTATCTTAACTAACACCCACTATAGAAAATCAAGGGGGACAAAGTAAGCTTTAGGGGTGCTGAGGTTAGAAGCAGTGGGATGCTGAGGGGCTGAGTGATGGGGAATATTCAGTCCCTTGCTCTGTAAGCTTTTTGTCCCTAGAAGAAAAGAGGAGATAAATTGTTTTCATCTGCTTTTCCTGAAGGGCGCTTCAGCGTGGATGCTCTTGGAGCTGTCTTACCAGGGTGTGACATGAGCAGGGCTTTTGATGTGCAGAGCGTTTGGGGAAGTTTATAAATGCCTCACTATAAACAAAGCTGTTCTTGGATGCAGATTGTTTCCATATGGGAAACATAAACCGTGCTGGCTTGTGGAGAGTTCCTCCCTCCCTGCCGAGGAGCAAGTGTGTTCCCTGGAGGAGCCCAGGGTGGTGGGCAGGGGCTGTGCCCCAGCACCCCAGGGTGCTGTGCCAGCTGGGACACCGTGCTTGGACCCCTGCACTGCTGGACTTGCCCGTCTGGCTGAGCCATGCTTGGGACTCAGGGAGACGATGGGTTTTCTCTTTCCCTTGTGCCATTTGAAGCTGTTAGTGCCAGCCTGGCATAAGGCTGCTGCTTTGATCTGGGGAGGGAGGAAGCTCCCAGGCCAGAGGAGGGAGAAGAGAGTGTCCATGGTGGCCATGCCTGTGGGATGGTGAAGGACCTTATTGTAAAGCCCTTGCTCCTGCCAGGCTTCAGAACTCCCCTGGGCATTACCCCTGGGACCAGCCTGCACTGGAAACCGTGTTCTCATAGCCAAAATCAGCCAGGGCTGAGACCTTCTGCTAGGGTTGGGGAGCATATAGTGCCACCCCTGCACCCAGCTTGGGCTGGGGAGCTGGCAGATGGTCCCATTGACTCAGGTTCCTGCAGAATTGGAACTAAAGCAATGCCCAGGTAGTGGGTGCTGATGCTGCTCTTGGCTGTGCGACAGGAGCTCAGAGCCACTGGGCAAAGCCAGAAGGGTGCTTGGGGAACATCTTTCTTCTTGACCTCACCCAGCATCCCCAGGACCCACCTGGCTGCAGGTGCTGCTGGCTGTCTCTGGTGGAGGTGTTGGCTGTTTGATGGTGCCGGGAGGCCAGCACTTCTGGTAGCAGCTCGCCACGCTCTCTGCAAAACAGGAAACCACACTCCTAGCCCCTGGAGGAGCTGAGTAAGGGGGGGGGACGCCAAGGATGCCACTAATAGCTGTGGTATGGCAGCCAGGCGCTGTGGTCCCTGGCTCTGTTCTGCTCTGCACTCCTGCCTGGACTATGCTCAACCTTGACTGCTCCCAGCCTTCCTCGCCCGCCCTCCTTTGTCGTGCTGGGGACAGGATGGCCGTGGCCTTTTCCAGGGAGAAAGCAGCAACCCATCCCTGGCAGTGGCTCTGGGAGCTGGAAAATTGCAGGAGCTGAGCCACGCCCCCCCCCCCCCCCCCCCCCCCTTTTTTTTTTTCCCCCCCACCGGGAGGGGGGCGGACGGCGGGGGGGGCGTGCGGGG
>JAOEGS010003362.1:8181-46267 GCA_025447755.1 Corythornis vintsioides
TGGAAAACAATATAAGGCTGGACTTGCTCTAGTATGGGGTTTTGGACCAAATTGTAGATGGTTGCATGTAATAAATACTAAAAGGTGTATATTATCCTGGAAAAGTTTGTGCTACAGACCATCATATTGTCCATGCTTAAGTGGAAAGATTGGCTTGCAGCTGTATTTGGTTGCTTTTCTTGCAGGCAAAGTAATAGCCCATGGTTAAAAATGACTCAAGGCACATTGATAATTACATTTATTTTAAATAAAATAATGGGCATCGTGGCTCTAAAAAGCTGGGGAGTATTTCTGACAACATTTATGAAATGGGTGTTCACTTGAAATACATGAGGTTTTCAAGTTCTCTGACAGAAGGGCTGTGACATATAAATGATGATTTAAATGTTCACATTTGCACCTTGTTGGAAGTTGTGGTAATGCTTTAAGGTATGTTATCACTTTTGAATATAGGGACTCATAGTAACACGAGTACAATTTAGGACAGATCAGACAGAAGATTTATTAACTATAAACACAGTTAATGATGCGGGGAAGTGGGGAGTTGGAAACAATCACTGATATATTTTACTTGAAAGAAATGTTCTTTTATTTAGGATAAAATTCTTAGCCAAACCTCTCATATCTTAAGTATTAATAATTTTACCATCATACCAGCAGTAATATGACCATGTTTATAGCCCAGCAGTGGCAAAACTGTTTTTAAGTTTCTTTCAAGACATCACAACAAAGGCAAGTGAAATGTTATGCTTTGTTTCAGCTAGCCACCTTGAAAATAAATAGGCATATATGTGTGTATATTTTCACTAGGGACTGCAAGAGTGAATGAAAGAATTCTGGACAGGAGCAGAAGCTTTTCAGTTCACTTCATTAAAAGCACATATAGTAATGATATAAAACTGCTGTAGAATGACACTGCTAGGCTCACCTCCTTACTTGACTTTTCCAGTTACTCCCTGACTTGCTCAGTGGTCACCATCCTACCTGTTTTTCAGAGATTATTCCTCAACTCAAACTTGTCTCCTTGCATTCAGACTCCCTTTCCATTATGATATTGCTTTTCTTGGTCACGTGCATGGTGATAATTCCTGGGTTCTTTATTGTTCCAAGTGGTAAAAAAATGCAAGACACTGCTGATAACTTTTTGTGATTGAGAAGGAAATGATTTGGGTTTTGTCTGGAATAATGCAAAAGTCTTCACAGTAAGACCTTAGCACAGGGCTAAGAATGGCAGATGTGTTCATAAAGAAGTTTGCTTAGTGCAAAGTACATTAGAAGAAAAGACAGTAACATTTTCTCTACCTAGTTACATGTTTTTATGTGGTTGAAATGTTTAAATGTGATTGAAACTTTAATTTATATGAGGAAATGTTTGTACATATTACTTGATATTAGTTTTTCTTTTCATGTCTCTGTGAGAAAGGCAGTTCTGGGTACATTTGTAGCAGTTTTTGTGATTTAATTTACATGCTAATGTCTACCTTCCTCCTTTAGACATTAATTTAGGCTTTCTTGCTCTATCAAAACCTCCACTGATGTTTGCTTAGTACCTGCACACCCATGAAATACACTACTGGGCTCAAGTATTTTAAAATAATTGTACTGTTTGCCATACTGAGGATGATTAACTTATGCTGAGTTTCCATGTGATTGCAGCAGTACTGAGATTTTAAGACTAAGGTTTGTTGATGCATTTTCTTTTGGGATGCCCATCTCAAATACTAATAGATAACTTATTCAAAGATTTTCTAATTTAAAGACAAATATGAATCTAATTATTGGACTTGGCCTTTAAAGTCTATGAGCTCTAAAGGTCTCTAGAGCAATTTCTGTTTCAGGAGGAGGAAGAAAATTATTTTTAATATCTGTAGGTCTAACTATAGCCTATGATGAATTTTAAACTAGATCACAGGCTTTTAATATTTTACTATCTGGACAGTGACCCAGAACAACCCCTTTCTGTGGCCATAAAAGTGATTAATTTTCATGGTTCATTCATCCATAGAAATATTTGCAGCTAAGATGACCAGTTTCTGTAGTAAGAGTGATTTTAAATTACAGATTTCTGAAGTTCACAGAGAACACATCTATTCACAAATCAGTTATTTGTAACCAGTGTCAGTTCTTACCATGGCATTCATATGCACACATGCTAATTATATACTCAATCATATTTTTAGTTCAGTGATCATGCTTATAATTATTTTTTTTATACTAGCAGCAGTTCTCATTTAAATTTTGAAATGCTTTAAATTGGTGATTTTAAATTATGTGTAACAGAGTTGAAATTAAAGCTTGAAAATTACATGCTTATTAGCATATATTGTCTAAAAATTAGTGCATGGTCTTGGGGGAGTTGTTATAATGCTGGAGTTTCCCTAAATGTCAAATGTTTTATACATCTGACATTTAGAAACTGTGAAGGAAAGAGGAGGTAGTAAAATATGCAACCATAGAGCAGATAATTGAAAGCTGGCCTTAAAAAGTCAGGCTGCTCCTGCTCAGAGATACAGGAGATGTGTGATTAAGTATCTGAACCTGTGAAGATTTATAAGAGCAATCATTATTCACAGCAGTCATATGAATAGAAAAAAAAAATTACAAAGCATTAGAAAGAAGGATTTGGGATCAGGAAGAAAAGGGCAATGAGCAGAGCTGGTGGCTCCTCATGTTTTTCTTTACATGACTGTAAATCTCTAACTGCTCAGTGTCACTTCTATATATCTGAGTTCAGTGTCTGGTATGTAATTATTCCCCAGGTCTGGTAGGGAACTCGGGGCTGATAGAGCAGCAGTGTAAACAGCACAGCTGCTGTACATCATATTAGCAGACAACCCTGGCTGCCTTGGCTTACTCTGATGGGACAGCAAATACATGCCCAGGAAACAGAGCCAGTGTTTCTATTGCAATAAAGCATAGACAGAAGTTTTGCATGCAGCGTGTATCCTTCAGACATCTCTGTCTCTTGCCTTTAAGAGGGGTGAATATTCAGGGAATTCCTGAGATGAAACAGTTGCAAGAGTGATGCTTGATTAAGATGAAGGTTCTATCCTTCAGTCTGATGGCTTGTGGTGTAACTTTAACTGCTCATTCTGTTAAAAATTGCTCACTGGGGAAATCAAAACCGCTAAAAGCATTTGGGGATTTCAAGCCTGGTACAATTATTTTTCTCTCATTTTTCTCTCTCTGGCAGTAGCTGAAATATAGCACTCCTTTCCAGGGTTGATAGGGAAGGGGGTTGGTACAAAAGCAATCAGAAGTGGTTCTCCTGGGAGTCTTCTATAGGGAAGGCACCACTTCTGAATCTAGAGTAATACTGTTCCTTTGCCTTTGTGTAAAATGAGTCCACACTGCTAGCTTAACACACTGCAGAAAGATCATTCTCAGCACTCAACAACTTGGCCTTGCTTTTTTTTATCTGTCACTTCATTTAGCTCTGGTTTTAATGATTTTTCTACAAAGGCTGCTATAACCCATTAGGCTTCAGGTGATTCCAGAACTTCCATACATGCCAATAACTACCAAAAAAATGTCCTGAACAGTAGTGATAATAATCATAGAATCATGGAATCATCTAGGTTGGAAAAGACCCTCAAGATTAAGTCCAACCATTAATCCTCTGTCTTCATTTCAATGACTGCTACATTTCTTCTTTCCATCTTTTCCTCTCTAAATATCTGTGTCAGAGTGATGGTTTACAGCACATGAAACAGGACAGAAGACAGCTAAGTGGCCAGATGAGGAAGCATAATGCTGACAAACTGCAACGTGAGAAGTTTCTGAATTCCTGTATAGAGACTGTTGTATAAAAAAGTAAAATGTGCCTTTTCTTACATCCTTCTAACCGTAACATTCCTGTAGCAGAAATGTTCCAAGCCATGTACTCTAGGCATTCTAGAGTATTTCTTCCTTTTGGATGTTCTTGAGTAATTCTATGGATATTCATTGTCAACTTAAGACCATTCTGGTCTTCCATTTTACCTCATGTGCTGAGCAGGACAAGTTGTGATTGTAGAAGCTGGGAAAACTCTGATCTGCAGACATGGGTTAGATCTGTATCTATACCTATCCTGAGAAGAAAATCCAATGGCAGGACTTTGTTATTGCAGCTGTTTGACATAGCACTCTTAAAATGCAGATAAGCCTGTTGGGGAAGAGTACCATTCTTGGGGTATCATCTTTGTAATGTTTTGTCTGAAGCTTTTTGGTGTCAGAGAAGCTTTTGGGATGATTTGGGGTAGAACAGTTTGGGCAGAATTAGCTTCTCTTAATGTAATCCAGGACAGTTTTCAGTGACATACTGATGTAGATCTACAACAGGTTTAAAAAATGGTTAGGCTGTAGTTTTATTTGTCTGATAAGTAGGCACAAGACAGGTAGTTATGGATCCACCATCTGGGAAACATGAGGCATGTATGCTGGTCTGAAAGGGATCCCAGTTATGACTGTCATTAGCTGCTTCAAATGGATGCTTGGAAATGTGTCAAATGAGCATGGAGTTAGAGAGCACATGGTCAAACCTGATAGTAGGTGGTTGGTAATGGGTAGGAAAAAGTATAGTATGATGTAAGGAAGCAGTAAATACATATATAAGAGGAGCTGGAACTCAGTTATTGGACTCATGATGCTGGATGGTTCCACGACTCTGCATTTTGATTAATACATTTTCCATATGTTCTGAGTACACATTAACTGATGAATCTGATCTTTGTTTCAGGGTGAATTCACATCTGTGGCTAGTGAAAGAAGAAAATCTCTGGACCACTCAGTAGCAAGACAGGAGTTGGTAAGAGCCCTACTTATGAGAGAAAGAGATCTAACAACCAGTAACTGACACAGTATATTTTAATTTATGCTGGAATGTGTTTACTTGATTTTTATTTTTCCAGTGGTATTGTTTATCTGGTTAGAGGTTTTGTTTTGTTTTTTTTTTTGCTAAGTGCATCCTTCAGGATATGTATATGAAGGAATGGGAGCATAATATAAATCATCAGTACTTGTGATGTAAATGGTTAAAACACACTTGCATCCATTTTCAGGAAATAAATATTATTGTCTGCTAAAGAGAAACATGCAAGGATGGACCCATAGACTTGTACAATTTATGAGGTATATATTTGACATTTCATTGCCTGTGCAGTATGTAAACTGGTTATCAGAGTTAATCAATGTTTGGCATATGTTTATTTTAAAGCATTTCAGTTCCTCTTTAAATTAGTAGATATATCAGCAGCCTAATTAGAAGTTAATCAATCCAAATTTATTTCAGAATTAATACAACTGTTGAAAACGAGCCAGAAAGAAAGAAACAAGCCTCATCTATTTCTCAGATGCAACACAGCATACAAAAATAAACCCAGCAGAAACCAGAATTTTATCTGAAATGAATGATTGCCTTGGATGTTGTCAAACTATTGCAAAAGTGAAATAAACAAAATTTCTCACTGTGTTAAACCTAAACCACTTTGGCTGCAACTTGTCTTCCAAATGTGGAATACATTTAATGCTAGTTTGAATAGACCTATGGTTTGGCCACCCCATCTCTTTCTGTTCTAAGCACCTGTTTTCATTTAGCTGTGCAAGACAGGCCACAGTTCTGCACTAGCTTTTCACTCCAAACAACTCCACTGAAATCAGAGATAGCAGTTGATTTTGAACACAATCCACAACATCACACTTCATTTCTTCTGGGAAAAAAAAAAAGACCCAACCAACCAAACCAAAATAACATTATGGAAAAATTAGAGTGTAACTAGCCAAACTGATGGGAATTTTATAAGACTGTAACACACTTAAAATCTAACTGTGTTCTTGTAACTTTATTTTCTCCTTTCTCTTTGGATGCTATTTCACTTTCTGCTGTCCTTCTGTTATTTGAAAGCTGCCTCATTTTGTGCAGGAGCTCCAGGAAAGATTTGTGATGGGGGATATTTTAAGAAAATAAAAAAGACGTAAAGGAAAACAAGTAAAATTATGTTTAACAAACAAAATGGATGGCTCCTTAAATATGTGATAATAGTTGATTGGTAAATATTGGTCCAAAAATCTAGGCTAGCTTTTGACCTTTTCCATTCTAGTGGATCCAAAAGAAAAACAAGCTGCATGATCCATCTGTATGTGAAATGACTTACTGCATGCATTTTTGAAGAGCTGTGTGTAGTATTCAACCTGCTCACCAGTTTTACCACTTTTATATGTAATAATTTTTTTCATAAAACTTTGTACTTATCAAGAACTTTCAAACAAGCTCCTTTGGCCTGCAACTGTAATAGCTGTGTTATAGGATTAGTGATGGATTAAACTCATTTCATAGTTTCCTTATTGCATCAAATCCATTGAAGGAGATTTTTAGCAAATGCTTATCTTGTGGGTTTTTTCCACTAGTTTGTGTTACTAGTAGTTAAGATGTGGGCTCAGCTTTTGAGAAACACATGCTCAAAATCATGTTTTGCTGCATACTTTCTTTGTAAGTAAGTCCCAATGTGTGGGAATTACTAAACATTAATCAGTGTGTTGTATTCTCCAGCCATGAAGTTTCTCTCTGTATCTAGTTTAGGGTTAGATAATCCCTAAGAGTACTTTCAATTTACTGACTTTAGGAAGGACCAGTTATCCTTTGAAAGTGCTTGCTTCTCTTCATGATGGAAGGAACCCAGGTTACTGATTTAGGCAGTGACTTAAAGTCCAGTGAGATGAACCACTGTCTTTCAGTGTTTCAGCCCCTCTTCTCTAAAGTGGACACAACAGCATCACTGTGTCTCAAAGAGCTGCCCACGAGGATGTTAATAATTATGAGGTGTTAATGAATTATAATAGAATTCATAGGAATATAAAGATTTATCTCATAGAAAAATGAGCATCTATCTCTGTCCCATTTGAGATTTCCTTGGTTTTTTCTTCATTTTACTAAACATATGTCAGCTACAATCTGATATCAGGAAGATTTTTACATATGGCATATGGAAAATATTCATTTTAACATATTGATATAGGAAAGATTTTTACAGGCTTATTAAAAAAATTAAATGTAATGGTATATATTTTCCCAAGCCTTTTAAAGAGGGCACAGGTCCTTAAATTATGTTACAGCACCTTAAAAACAATACTCAGTAATCCATTTTTACAGCCATCCCCGTGAAGAAGTCCCAGTATAAGGGGTTACAGCAAGGAAGATTTTGAGACTTGCTAAATATGATATGTATGTTTTGTTCTTGACTGAGGACTTTCAAGGGCATCTGTGTTGTGGAGAGTCATTTCCAGCCATAGGTGAATGAACACAGGCAGCTTGAATGGATCATGATGATCTCATGTCACCTTGCAACAGAGAAAACTGCATAATCAAAAAGTGTGTTAAGCTGAGGGGAGGTACTTCAGAAAACTTTCCTAAATTAATTTCATCACTTTTTTTTTTTTTTTTTCCTTTTTGTAAGAGTCTGCACTCATTCAAATGTCTCTTTATGAATCATCATAGCCAAGGAAAATAATGCATGAAGTGGCAAAACTGAGGATATCATGACCAGTCTCTCTAATGGCCCGTGTAGCTGTTCCATGTAACTTTCTCTTTGTGCAAGTGGGAGTAGATCAGTGGTAAAGCTGGGCTGTCTGCAGCTGGCTCTTCCTCAAAGTGAATAGTACATCATGTGTGTAGGGGTGAATATTGGTGTACTGTGCTTCAGGGGTGAGTGCACTCCTGCATATGGTATTGCATTCCCAGTGCTATGTCACTTAGTATTATGTCACTTCTTGCTCTTTTTGTCTTATTGCAGCTCAACAACTGATAAATTTAGGATTAATGTGCAGCAGTAGCTCCCCATGGAGCAGATATTTAAAGCCAGTATTTAAATATCAGAATCCCATTGGCATAAATTAAAACCATTCTCTCCTCACAAGATATACAGCTCTTTTTCTGATTAACAAGAGGCAGACATTGCTTCCTGGAATGTCACTATTGCTGCATCTCAGTAATGGATGTCACACAGTAGAATCAAAAGCATTCCTGTTGTAACTTTAGCAAAGCCACAGACAAATAAGGATTTGCCCCTAGTGTTGCATTTTGGATACCTGCACAGAATATTACTTGTATCTGTGCCAGTGTTTTGCAGGGTGGGTCACTTCTCTTTCATGTACTCGTTTTCATATAAGCAACTATTAGCAATGTCAGAAGCATTTAGCTACTTTTTTCCATGGAACAAGCTGTGTAACTCAGGGAACACACATTTTATTTCATGTGCATTTTGTTACAGAGCAATCTAATATTTTGTCTTTACAGGGAGAACGAAAGAAGTTCTGAAAAACTCAAATCTGCTCCATGGTTCATAAGAAAAGTAGTGGAAATCTGTGATGCAGGCATAATGGAATGAATGAGAAAGTATTAAGAGTCTGTATGCCATCACTATCAAAAGGTAATTCTCTGTACTGCAACATTTCATTAAAGGAACATCCAGTTTCTTTACAGCTAACTACAAAACACTATGGAACAAACAGGAATTTGAGAGAGGGCCTTGATGCACCTGCTTCCTTGTTCCTCAGAAGCTAACCTGGAGCTGTCAAGATGTAAACTCAACTTCAAAAAGTGCCAGTAGCTCTGTATGAAAAATGTAAATGTGTATCAATCTGCTGTAAGGGAAAATTCACCCTGTCCTTGGAGTCTGGAGGCAGTTTTGTTTCATCCTCCCCTCTTTATTCTGTTTTGAGCAGGTCCTTTGTGAAGACCTGCCCTAGAACTCAAACCTGGCAAGCAATGAGAATTTATTATTTTTAAGGTTGTTGAGATTCAGTGCCTTGGATGGGCACATTACAAGGTGGGGGGGATTAAACATAGCAGTCATGATTATTTTCCTGGTCATGCAGCTTTTGTAAGATACATTCTTGAGCTGGTAAGGGATTTGTAATTGGGGATTTACTTGGCTCTGCCAATAGCAAATGCTGAGAGAAAGGCTTGGATGGACACAGATTCTAGGAAGCTGCTATGTTTTCCTCACTAGCCTTTCCCTACCCCTGTCCAAACAGAATGCTTTAGAATTGAGGTCAAAGTTAAGAGAAATTATTACTTTGTCCATAAATCAAAGTCTTCCAAACACAAGGAAGGAGAAATTCCTTCCTGAAAATGTAACTTGGAAATATAAAAGAAAAAAACCCCACCAACTTAAGCAACTTTAGATAAAAGGAGGGGCTCATAAATATTCTGCATGCTTAGCACCTTAACTATATGATACACATTTGACAAGGAGAGATGGAGCAAAGGCAGGTGGTTCCCAAGTTACTTCATGTCAAGGTAATTAATTATCTGGGTGAACATATTTAAATATCTGTGTAGACACCATTATGTGTGGCATACAAGGGACACTGTTCTGCTTGCTCTAGAAGGAACCAAAAACTCTGATTTTCCCAATCATTTCCCTTCCTGACATACTCTGCACATCCAAAGTGAGTGCTGTCCCAGTCCAGCCCAGTGCAGCTCCATGGTGTCCTGCTTGCAGCAAACAGCTGGATGTGGGTTCAATGCTATGTTCTCTGTAGAGAGATTACAGAGTTAAATATTGAATTCACATCAACATTACTGTAGTGGTTTTCAGATTCTCTTCTGTCTGGTGTCATTCCCAGTTGTCACAGCATGCTTATTACAGCATTGCAGGGAGCTGTCACCACTACAGAGGAAAAGCAAGCCCTTCTGTTGTTACCTACCAAGAGGTCAGTGATTTACTCATTAGTGCAGGAAGGATGGACTACTGTGCAAATAAAAGCATTCACCACTGTCTGTAGTGGTGAAAATGGGTAACTGTGACATGAACAAAAACCCTGAATTGATAAAAGGCTGGAGTAGAAGCCTTTGTTTCCTTTAGGTAAGGGACTTCAGCTGGTTCAGGTGAAAATTGTACCAGGACATGGTCCTGTTATTACCACTCTGCTGCTAACTTTGTTAATACCTCAGTGCTGGTGGGGGTCATTTTGTTCTAGTTGCTACACAAAGATGTAGCACAGAGCTTACCAGTGAAGACAGTAAAAGGCACAACAGATGGGTGGGAGGAAAAAATAAAACAAACCCAAAACCAGATAGGCCAGCAAACAGGTGGTGTGTGTAAGGAGGGATGAGATGACAGTGCAGCAGGATTTTATAAACCTGCTGATTAGTTGGGCACACGTAGCTGCATACTAGATATGCTCAGCTAGACTGCATAACAGAGCTCAGTCTTGAGGAATTTAAGGTCATGGTGGCTGGGTGAGAGAGGACTTGTGTTACACATGAAGGGCAGTATCTGACAAAGCTCTGATATTAATTAAGAATTAAGCTTATAGGCTAATTTTACCCTGTACATTCTGAGACGTATTAGGTTAGCAGGAGGCAGAGAAGGTTTGAGGTGATCAGAGAGGTTACCCTCAGTCAATACTCCCCTGTTGAATCTTTTGTTACTTGATGACTCAGCTGGTAGCATTCAGTCTTCTGTTTTAATGTTTAATTAACTCCATAGATATTTCATATAGAGTTTCATTACACAGCTTGGCTCTAAATTGGAGTTCCCATTCTTCAGTCCTTTTTTCCCCCCCCACAGTTAGTGCTTATGTGGCTTTTCCTGTTAGTGTGTTCTGGATTACAGTGCACCCCTTAATTTTAATTAAAGTACATCTCCCCTTAGCTGAACAACAGCCCATGAGACCCAGTGTTACATAGCAAAGGTAAAATAGGAAAAGTGAGAACAAGGTGATTAGGAAGAAAATACATTAGAATCCTTTTCCTATATCCAATTCCTAAAATGAAGAAATGTTTCTCTTTTGTTCAGTCAACCAAGTGAAAATTCCTGATGGGTAAGAAGCAAACAATTCCCACCATAAATGAACTGTGAATTATATTTGCAAATAACATTTTTAATTATGCTTGGCATATCTGTACCTCCTGCTGGTGGGAGCCCAATGAAAAAGCCTGTAAACCAGAAACCAACCAGTTCAGTGTTCATTGAGGGTTTATCATCCATTGTTTCAGGTTACATTGCTAGTTTGTTTAGCTATTCTCTAACAGTAAAAGAACAAGATGAGAATTTTGCTGATTCATACTTTTAAGTGTACAGACTGGGGATGCAGTTCTTTACATGCTGCATAATAGTGTGAAGAAGACTATCAGTGATGAGACTGCTGCCCCACTCAGAGGCAGCAGCAACAAAATGCTAGGGCACAATCTGAAGCCCCACATGTTTGAAACCATAACTCACACATCTAAAACTCATGAGGGATACAAGATAGGTGTTGAGTTATTTTGTTTGTTTTATTTAGTAATGAATTGGGGTTGTCTTCTATGCCCTTTGTGTCACTAAGCCATTAGGATTCACAGGAACACACAGCCCATATTTGTGACATTTGCTGGGACTTCCACATACAGCACTGAAGCTGAAACTGCTGAAATTATGACTCTGGAGAAGTCTCTAAAATTCTCTAGTTATCTGTGTAAGTATCACTATTTTCCATAGTAGATACACATCCAATAGTTGAGACCAAATAATCACTGCTTTAATGACAGTGATGAATGGGGGCAGAGAGACCAAGACATCAAGACTATCTTCCCCTTCCTTTTTCTTGTCATCTAGAGTTATGACTGCAAGGTGTATGATGCAGAGGGGACTGTCTTCATCTCTACTGCACTATGTAGAATACAATGCCACCAGGATTTAAATAATAAATGATGATATACACATTCAAATAACTAAGTTATCTATGATGCTTTGAGTTTTTGAAATCTTCTCTTTAGCAGGGGAATAATGTAGACATGTAAAAAACAAAGTTTCTTTTGAAAGGAAGCTTTGTACCTTATGTTTGAAAGATACTGTGGTTATTAAGACCCCTAGAGAAATTAAATTGTATATGGCTCTACTTGAAGAATTTCTTCTTTAGGCATCCAGAGTGCCCATGCCAATTCCAGATATTTTGTTGGTGTTAGGGTAAGGAAGGCAAACTAACTAAAACCCATGAGACAAAAAAATCACACCCTCACACTAAGTCCCCAATCCCCCCCCTCAAAAAGACACCAACCTAAATCTCAGAAATACAGAAGATCTGTGACCTGCTATAGAAACAGACTTAAGTGATCACATTTTATAAGCTATCCAGCAAATTGCAGAGTGTGAGTCTTTCCCCAAGAGTGTATCTTTCCCCATTTATTGTCCCCATGGGACCTCTGTTGGTTTAATCTCTGCTGTTATACGTGGCCAACTCGAGTAAGATAATGCATTAAAACATTAAATAGATATTGTGCACAGCCTTTGAGTATGTGGGAACTGTAGCTAGGTAATACTGTAAACTTTGAAATAAGCTGATTTGAAATACTGAGCAGTTATAGAAAGCCTTTGATGTAGAAAGAGGTGCAGTGGTAAAACAATTTTGAAGTTTAGTCAAAGTAAATTCACAGCTTGTTCTTAGAGAAGTTACCTCCCTAAAATTTATTTTCAGTGTCCTTCTAAATTTCCTATTTTAGTGTACCAGCCTTCAAAGAAAAGAAAAAAAAACCACACACACAAAAATTAAACAAAACAAAGAAAAAAACAAAGGTGGATAAGCAGGGTTTGTTTCCCTCTCCCTCACCTATATATTTATGGTATTATTAGGAGTGAGCTGAGGGTCCTGTTGGACATGACAGCTTTTTCTCTTTTGTTGAGTCAATGCCCTCAGAACCACAATCACATTGCTATTATCTTCTGGCCTCTGAACCCTCGTCGTCCCCACTACACTGAGAAGCATCTGCACAGTTTTTGTCTCTATATTTTCCACCCCTCCCGAGCCACTAAATTACAGACAGTGTTTCTTTCCCAGTCTATGGGTGCTTCCCTAGGCCCTCTGCCAAGCAGTGCCTGGCAGACCCACGTCTGCAAACACACTGCCAGGCAGTCCTTCAGACAGGAGGGAAGTGGGAAATTATAGAAATAAGCTTCCAGCCATCCCCGGGCTGTGCCTACACAGGGCCTGTCAAATCAACCAGCAACATACTATGAGCCCTGGCAGGATGAAAATGGGAAAGAAATTACCTCCTACCAGCTCATGTGCAGTAACTCTATAAACTCGGTTTGTGGCAAAAGCAGATCAGAGAGTCACAATTCTTTCACTGCAGACATCTAACAACATTGATGCAGACAGGCATTGCAGGGTAGCAGACACACAGCAGCTTGTCACTCCCCAGTAACATGTCTCTGTGCTTGAGATGTCTCATTTTTGGCCACATTGCTAAGGTGCATTCAAGGCTGACAATGGGCAGGGTAGGAAAGTGATTTTTGGACCCAAAAATATATCCTGCAAAACACAGTCTCTCAGAGAACTGCAGATAGAAACCTGCTGCATAAATGTACTGTTTTGATCCTCCATTAATGAGCTGCATGGGGAGCATGTGTGGGTACCTGTCCTGGTACAGGAAACTTGAAACAAGGAAGAAATGTGGGACATAGACCTTTTCAAGGCTGGCTGTGCAGGGAAAGGGGGTATGTCCAACCTCCAGGAGAGTGAGAATGAGTGAGCAATAAGCTCTGAGACCATCCCTGCTCTTCATCTCCCTTCATTGCTCAGTGCAAGAACACTGCAGGAGCAGCACCTTCACTAAGAGGAATTGAGAATTTCTGGCAGTGAATTTTGAGTGAGATGGGTCTGGTATGTGACTGGTGTGATACTAATCTGTCTAGAGTCACCAGTCTGTGCTGAGCACAGTGCATGTGTAACTGTGTAGCTTGCTCTTTTTTTTTTTTTAAACTCTTTGCACCATCAGTTTGGCTGTTGATTAGTTTTTCCAATGCCAGGAAAAAAAACTTCCTTAGAAACAACAAGATGACAAAACCCCAAAAAAGTTTATAGCCCTTTTTGTGTCTAGACACAAAATCATGGATACACAAAACAACTGCTTGGGTAGCTGGCAGCTGTACTGCAGGAGAATGGGAAACAGATGTGGGCAGGGGAGAGTGGAGGACCCTGTAAGTAGGACCTACTGTTACTAGAAAAGTTTCTAATCTGTGTTGCTAATATCTTATTGAGAATCAAATGTCAAAAGAGGTCACGTGTGGTTATTCCCTCCTCCACCCTATGCTTCTGCCAAAGATTTCAGTCTCCCAAGTTCTACTGAAGTCTAAGAATGAATTGCATGGTGAGCAAGTGAGTCCATGCAATTATTTTCTCAGCTTGCCTAATTTTGGGTGGGTGTGACCATGTCCTTCAATCCCAAACTCTAGTCTTCATCCCAGTTTTTGACCTCAAATCATTTATTACATTTTCAGTCTCTGTATGAAGCTTGAAGGGAACTGGTTTCTCTTTCCATTTCCGTGACATGGTGCCCAAGTCTTCTGTAACTTCTTTGGCACTCAGAACACAGCAGCTGGCTATAGGAAAACATCTGAAGGGTGGATCTTTTCCTCTGGTAACATCATACTGAATTTACATTAGAGATCCCAGGGAGCCCTAGCAAACCTGTTTTCAAGTCATGCCAGAAGCAATACCTTTCTACTCTTGTTTCTGAACCAGTAAGAGCAGACTGGTGTCTGCACACAATATGCTGGTGATATTTTAGTTCAGGGTAGGAGTGTGCTTTAGGAGCAATTATCCCCTTAGTGTGTTTTGATTCACATGGAGGTCATGGAGCATGAAGACTGGATTCCCTTCCAACCAAAAGATGCTCATGAGGAGCAGGCTGTGCACTGCTACTACTACTAGGTTGTTCATGTTGTTGTACATAGGTGGTATGGAGGTGTTTTACTCTTCAAATCTATTCCTTTTCCTCCTTATTATAACATATGTAGACATCACTTTATCATCTGCACAGCTAGTAAAAAACTTTCCTACAAGTTTGGAACATAATTTCAGGTTACAACATCAAAAACAGAGGTTTAGGAAAATACCTTAACTGACAAAATCTTAACTGAGAGGTCTCATCCATGATTTTTTGTGTAAGTACCTGATTCACTACTGCCTTGGGAGAGGAGGAAAGTAAAACAGCACTACTATTTGGGTAGGAGCCTTGTCATTTGTACTGGTAAAGTACTACAGGTTTTTCAGACTTAACTCTAAGAGGAAGATTAACCAGAATCTTACTGGTGCTCTTCAGAGCTTAATTGATTCAGATGTGGTGATAAATTAATCTTTAGCATCATGGATGGGGACAAACCCCTGGAACTGATTTGTTTCCACAAGAGAATAAAGGATGTTCTTTAAAGTATGGACTGGATATTCATCTATTTGAAGATATCCTGAAATCAACTTACTGTTGTATAGACTCTGTAAAGTTTTTGAGATTCACCTTGAAGCCATGTTATTCAGTCTTGCTAATATTAGCTAGGTTCTTAGCTCATAACTAACTTGCCAATGAGCTAATTTGCTCTTTTCCCAGTGTCCCAATTAATTTTGCAGTCACCTGCATGCTGCACAATTATTCCCCAAAGTTGGCAATGTTTGTTGCATTTTATCTTTCATCTCCTTATTTGTCTATTTTGATACTATCTTGACAATTTCTTGTCATGTAACTTACTTTTCTTTGATGTGCTTTGTCATAATTATGTGTTTTGCTGAAAGTATCAGGTGCTCTCCATGGATTCCAATTAATGTTGTTTTGAGGTTGAGTTTATGACATGACACAGCTGTTATGACAATGCTGTCATATTCAAGGGAAGGTAAATGAAAGTGGCTTCTGCTAAGCAAACATCTACAGATGCTGTAGATACCACCAAAATGGAATCTTTGCTCAGTGTGTCAACTGACACCAACTATTTCATGTCCTATGCTTAAGAAATGAGCATTATTTTGTGGTTACTGATATCAAAACTGAAGATTTTCAAGTCAGAGTGTTATGTACCAAGGCTGATTTTTAAGAGTGAGATCACCATACTCGAAGACAAGTTGAAATGAGCTTGACATTACATGCAGACACTGTAATGTTTCCAGAACTTGCCTTTTAGCCATTTTGCTGCAGTGCAGCTATTACTGATCTAGAGCCTTAGTTCACTCTGAAGCTCATCTGATGCTGTTTCATAAATATATTTGGTTAGCCAGTCAAGCTTTACATGCAGGCTCTGTCAGAAGCCCAGGAGTGGTCCCATGGAAACCTATCAGACAATACACAAGTTTTAAGCTATTCACTCCTAAGTGCCTTTGTGGACTGAAGCCTGAAATCACTTTGATAACATCTATCTTTTATTATAAATGTAATTTGTCTAACTACTAGTGACTTATATACTCAGAAAATCTCCCTTTAAAAGTGATATTAAGGGCAAAAGACTCTTGATTTCATTCATAGTCATGCCCTCAAAAAGCTTCACTGCAATAAGTTTGAGAGAATAATTTCTTCTTCATCAGGAATCACTGGATAAAATTGTCAAGCTGATACATGCAGTGGTTGCACAAGAGGTAATACAGTCAAGATGATGCCACGAGTCTCTTCAGGCTCTAAAATCTATTAACCTACCAGATAATGTACAAATGAAATAATTTATGGAGTGAGAAACTGTCTATTGTTCATGATGAAGGAAACATTAAACGCTGCATCATTCATTGTGATAGAGCCCCTGTTTATTCAGTGTCTGCATGCTTATAACAAGGGAGCAAGAATAAATTAGTGAAGACTGTTGGATGCTAATGTAGTGTTATACAGGCTATCAGTTAGCAAAAGTTTCCTTTAAATTTCACATTGCTTTTTAATTAATTCCTTCTGCAACAAATGCAACAACATAGAATATTCAAATTCAAAGGCAATGATAAAGAAATATGGGTTGGGCAGGTTGGGGACATTGACAAATAGAAGTAACTTGTAACAGTGATAAAGATTTAGGCAATTGCAGTAGCCTATAGCACTACAGGTTGGATACTTCACAACAAGCCATTTGCAGCTGTTTTGGGGGATCTTCTTAGAGCAACTGATTCAAATTTTTTAGAAAAGGAGGGCAAGAGATGTTATGAATAAGTATGAGGTGATCACATTCATTTTAATGAAATCTGATTAAGTCAAAGCCTTTGAATATTTACAGCTAAGCTACTGGCAGGGCCCTGAGAGCACTAATAGGCTCTATTGCCCCTGCCTGATCTCCCCTGGTGTCTCCCCCAATCCTGCCCATGGCCCAGAACCTTGTTCCAGCCCCCTGGGGCTGTCAGTCTCTGCCCTGGTAATGCTGCAGCAGTGTCAGTCTCCAGCTCCCTGCAGCCCTCCCTGGCCATCCCAGGGCACTGTCTGAACCTGGTACACCCACTGGGCCTGTGGACTGACCTCCCAGCTTGATCCTGGACCTACCACATCATGACAAACTTGCCTGATGACCTGGACACTTGGATAACCACAGCTACCATCCCCAGGACTGCCCTGCTTGCCTGCACGAGCAAGTGTCCAAATGATCTATTTCTGTCACCACAAAACTAGATGATTAAAAGGAAAAATGATCCCAGTGATTTCATCTTCTCAGTCTCGTGTTACCTTAGTGGCCAGTCCATTTCCTGAGCTCTGCTTCCAGGTCTGCTCTGAATGCAGGTCTGTGTTGAGCAGAATTTGGCTTCCAAGGTGAGGGAGGAGGAGGCAGGCACCTTCAGAGAAAGCTCACTCCATCTTGATAGCTCCTTGGGAGTCTCTTTACTTCTTCATGGACTGTAGGTTCCAAGACAACCCCTCAATGTGCTGACAGTTGGGTCTGGTGAATACAGGTTCAGTATTAGTTACCAGGTAGTTCTAGCAGTAGTTTCCAGGCACTGATTTACTGTAATTAGCAAAGGCCTCACTGACATTTTCTGCCTGGAGATTTGGTCACCTTCCCAAAAAAAGGCAGCTCCTAAATTATGTCCAAAAAACCAGCATTTAAGACTTCCCTAAACATCACATTTTGTGGTAAAAAATCTCTGCAATGACCATGGAGATAGTTTTTCTTAAGCTTGAAGAGGGAGTCTTATAGACTTGTTTTGGTTGGTAGAGACCTTTAAAATCATCAAGTCCAACCATTAACGTGTCAGTGCCAGATCACCACTAAACCATGTGCCTCAGCATCATATCTATACATGTTTTAAATCCCTCCAGGGATGGTGACTCCACCACTTCCCTGGACAGACCATTCCAGTGCTTTAGAACCCTTTCAGTGAATAATTTTTTTTGTAATACTCAACATAAACCATCCCTGGTGCAACTTGAGGATATTTCCTCTTGTTGTGTCACTTGTTACCTGGGAGAACAGACTGACCCTCAGCTTGGTACAACCTCCTTTCAGGTAGTTGTAGAGAGTGATAAGGTGTGTCTTGAGCCTCATTTTCTCCAGACTAAACAACCCCAGTTCCTTCAACTGCTTCTCTTAAGCCTTGTTTTCTAGACCCCTCACCATTCCCCTTCTTTGGACATGGTCCAGCACCTCAATGTCCTTCTTGTAGTAAGTGGCACAAAACTGAAATTTGTTTCCCTTTCTTTACTAAGAACAGGCACTTAGGAAAAGCCACCTACCTCTGAAATGACTACTGAGAGAAGCAATTTGATTGACATGAAAGTTGGAAGATTTTTGTGTGACACACTCACTTGTAACAGCAGCTTATGGGAAAGTCGAGAAGAGGACAAGGTGCTTTGGGGACTCTTTGGGTAACAAATAAAGGGAGTCTCAAGAACAGCACTTTTTATCCCCTCCTTGTGACAGTCCTGGGTTGGGATGGCCCTCTCTTTTACAAGTTCCTACAGCATTTGTGTGGGCTTTTTGGTATTACAGTTTTTTCACAGGGCAGGTAATTATCTATCCTCTGTCTCAGAGAAAGCTATTGAGGACATACCTGCCACAAGAACAAGCTATTGCTACAGGAACCTTTCTGTCCCTGGGGGCTGGTGCCAGCATAGTAACCAAGCTGTGTGTTTAAATTATACAGAGGTGGTTAATGAGTTTTCACCTTGTCAGGAAAACCACCCAAGGTTAAAGAATGATGTGTCCCAGAAATGAGAGTGAGAAAAGCTGAGTTTTGAAAATATGCAGCCTGAAGGATGAGACAGTATTTTAAAACAAACTGTGATAGGATTTGCCTTTTTATGGAAGCAAAGTGCAGTGTTACAGAAAGGAGGAGAGGGGCAATCTGAGCTCAGTGTGGCAGCTGGAATGATAACACATTATGTTATCAGTGGAAGTGCTTAATGAGATTCAGTAGATGTCCCCAAAGATGTCCTGTCATTTTTCTATATTGAGAGAGAGGCTGTATGAAGTGACCTGTGATTTATTTGGATGGAAAGCCAGGGCAAAGGGGGATTTCAGAGTTTCATCCTACCTCTCATCAAGCAAATCTGTTTTCATTTTTGCTGGGATTATAGATGTTGCAAATGAAAGGAATTAATTTTCTTTTCTTTATGTTTTGGGACGCATTTGTATTATCTGCCACTTCACATTTTGTTTACAAGGATAGTACTACATGTTATCAAGAATGTACATGGTCAATAAATTAGTGTCCACGTAACTGATGGAGGCTGAAAAGAATCATATTTACCAAAAAAACAAGGGAGAGGAAAAGATTCATAACTATTAATGAGAAAAAGCTTTTGGCTTTGAATATAAGGAGGTCCTACCCCTGCTGTGCTACATCCTCAAAGCCATGCTTCCTTCATTACCCATCCTTTGTGCACTTGGATCCAAAGATCCATCTTCTTCTCTCACCCCACTCCACAGCCCGGAACCCCAATTCAATGTCTCCACCATCCTCTTTGCTGCCTTTCTCTTTTCCTGATATTCTCAGGTTGGTATTCTCTGTGTCCACAGTCCCAGAATGCTTTTGACTCATGTTTCTAGTCCCTGGAGTGCTGAGCCTGTGGTGAGTGTTGTCTGGGAGCATCTGCCTCATGCTGGCACAGGCTTCTGTTGTCTGTTGTCACACTGCCTCTGTAAAAGCTCTTACTCCTGCCCTGTTCACACACCTGCTCACTTTATTTCAGTACACAGCACACTCTGGCCCATTTTGGTTTTGTGACAGGCATAGTTAAGGCCAGACTTTCCAGCGCACGTCTCTGGATTGCTCATTGGAAGCAAGACATGAGTAGCATATAAGGCATATTTTTAGAGAAATGTTCCTAGAAACACCTTAATTTGCCTTGCATTTGTGTAAGTCTAAAAGCTTGTCATAGGAAATCATTACCAGATTAAAGTGTGTCTCTTGAGAATCTTCAGGGCTCTGTAAAAGACTCAGTACTACTCAGTATTTTTAGTACTGTACTTGAAGCCAGAATAAAACTTTCAACTTACACAGAGATTGTAGAAAGGCCTGTAGAGATAAGGGAACAAACCTACAGAGTAGTCTGGAGTGCTGAATAAGGTGACTTTGTTGTACAAAGTTATGTTTAAGTATAATGGAACAGACAGCAAGCTGTGTGGTGCACCTGACATGCTGGAGGGAAGGGTTGTCACCCAGAGGGACTTTGACAGGCTTGAGAGGTGGCCCCATGCCAGCCACATGGAGTTTAACAAGGCCAAGTGGAAGGTCCTGCACATGGGTCAGGGCAATCCAAAGCACAGATAGGGTCTGGGTGAGCTATGGATCGAGAGCAATCTGAGGAGAAGGATTTGGGGTGCTGGTTGATGAGAAACTCAGCAAGAGATAAAGCTGCATCAAAACTCAGCTGCATCAAAAGAAGTGTGGCCAGCAGTTTGAGGGAGTTGATCCTCTCCCTCTACTCTGCTCTCATTAGACCCCACCTGGAGTACTGTGTCCAGCTCTGGAGCCCCCAACACAGCAAGGATGTGGACCTGTTGGAGTGGGTCCAGAGAAGGATCATGAAGATGGTCAGAGGGCTGGAGTACTTCTGCTATGAGGATGGCTGAGAGAGTTGGGACTGTTCATCCTTCAGAAGAGAAGGCTCCAGGGAGACCTTACCACAGCCTTCCACTATCTGAAGGGGGCCTATAAGAAATCTGGGGAGGGACTTTTACAAGGGCTTGTAATGATAGGAGAAGGGGTAACAGCTTGAAACTGGAAGAGGATAGATTTAGATTAGAAATTAGGAAGAAGTTATTCACTCTGAGGGTAGAGTTCCTTCATTCCTGAGGCACAGGAATAGGTTGCCCAGAGAAGTTGCAGATGCCCAATTCCTGGAAGTGTTCAAGAAAATTTTAGATGAGATTTTGAGCAACCTGGTCTAGTGGGAGGTCCTCCTATGCATGGCAGGGGGTTTAGAACTAGGTGATCTTTAAGGTCTCTCCCAATCCAAATCATTCAAGGATTCTACAATTCCATGATTCAGTGAGATGCTCTACATCAGAAAGACAGTGATGCTGAGAAAAGCTTAAGAATCCCTGTGAGCTTGTGCTTAAATAGGAAGTTCTAGCTTGGTGCTACAGCAAAAATAGCCATGTCTTGTACAAATGAAAGAATTCTGAGTCAAAAGGCATTTGAACTCTGTATTTAGTGTTCATAGGCTTGGTACTTGAAAGCTGCACCCAGTTTATAATGTCATGTTTTTAGAAGAAAAAAAATAAATAAGGATTTGCAGACATTGTGTCTCTGCTGCTGTAGAAACTGTGCAGGAATTAGAAAAGTTTGCTGTTCACTGCCTTCATGCAGCTCCCTGTAGCCTAGTATGCATCCCAATATGAGGCATCCAAACAACCAGACCTACAGAGGTCCAGATTTCACCAGGAGGACCAAGATGCTGGAAGTCAGGCACTGCAATGGCACATAGTGGAATTCTATTGTTAGTGTCCTTTTCTAGGATCCAGGCATTAGCCTCTCTGTGCTATAATTCCTCCTCTGTATAATAGTCTGTTAAATAATGGGGGGGTATCATGAGGTTAAATATATTTAAATTGTAAAAATATGTTCATTTGTGAACCATATGGGTAATCCCATTTGATGATGGGGACTTTGCCAGAGCCTTGGGCAAAAAACTCCCCAGGTTTGTGTTGTGCCTACAGCTGTGAGTCAGTCTGGAGAGATTAGTCAAGTAAGGAATCACAGCCTCTGTGCCAAATGGAGATGGAAATCCTCCTAGGATCACACTGACAGCTTTGCCTTTCCCTTTGGAAAATCTTCTTACAGATTTCATGGGTCAGTAGAGTCACAAAGACAGAAAGGCTCATAGAAGAGTTTGGTAGTGATAAAGCATGGATAAAACTATGCTTAGATGCTTCTGATGGATAGTCCCAGCATCTCCTCCCTGCAATCATAATTAGTGTACCTGAGTCACTGTCACCAAAGATACATGGTCAGGCACACGGGGGAAATCATCTGTGTCACTGCTAGTTCCTTTCATTGAACCAGTTGCATATTAACAGCCAACATCTAGACATGTGTCCTACAAGGCAGCATTTAAATGTAAATTGGAGGGAAAGAATGTAGCTGCTAAAACCCAGCCCTTCTTCTCTTGATTCATGTCAGCATTCAGCTTCTGCATTTTAGAGTACATTGCATTTTCTAATTGTTATTTTACAACATCTTCTTTAATGCATAGTGTTTTATGATGGTGCCTCATGAATTAGTTATTGGTGACTACAGAGCAGTTGCAACATTCATTTTCACAGTATGGTAATAGGTTAGAAACAACATTCACTTATTGCTTTTATTATAATTTTTCACTGTTCAGATCACATTTGCACTAGTTTCATCACCATGCACCTTTTCCAGCTGGGCTTATGCAATTTGCCAAATTATGCTCATAGATATAACAATGAATGCTTACTTGTGTGTAAGCATTGTGTCTGAAAGACAAGTGAGAGGCATGGCTCTGCTCCCTAGTTTCCATCCTAAGTACCTGCATTGAACAACACCGTGGGATATATTTGAGATATATTTTTTATATTTGAGAGATATACTGGATTTGCCAGCTAGTGGTTGGGTTGGTTTTGGTTTGTTTGTTTTTGGGTTGGGTTGGTTTTGGTTTGTAATGGGGAGGTTCAGAAAGCTTTTTCCTGTGTTTTCTGAGAATAAAATAGAGAAAAACATGTGCCAGAACTGTGTGATTCTCAAAGTGTCTGTAGGTACAGATTCACAACTGAAAAATCATATTCCTGGAGCCCACTGGCATCTTGCTACAATTTTGGCTGGAGGCATGAGAGCACAGGTTATATTACCACACATTAGAAAGATGCTGGTTCTTGCAAATATATTCTTCAATCAGTAAAACTTTCCCCATTTGCTAAATGTCTCACTGAAATGCAGAGCAACACCAGGAAATATCTTCTTACATTTTGTGTATCTTTGCCATGTTCCTTCTGTCTTGCAGATGTTAGGATGGAGTTGCCACGGAGAAAATGGCTTTTTTTCTGGTTTATTTAGGAGATTAGAAGAAACAAAAGGTATATTCAACCTCAAAACAAAATAAGGCTAAGATTAAGACATAAATATTCACAGTTGAACTTTTTTTTTTTTTTTTTGAGCCTTATGTTGTGTGCACATTAGTAGGGGTGAAACTGAGGGTTAAGTTTGTATTTTGGAGTGTTTCATGCTGGGTTGGAATAATAATGTTAGAGTTTTGTGTTTGGCTTGCAGATGGCTCCCCAGCAAAAGGCTTAGATGTAGGGACAGCAGTTTGGTTCCCATATTCTGGAGTCAAAAGCAATTAATCATTTGCCATTTATCTCAAAAGAAAAAAGCTGGAGTCTCTCTCGTAAACAAATAGTGATAAGACTTGAGATTGACTAGTAAATGCACATCAAATAACATATCTAACATACCAAATTCCATGCTTATTTACAGGTGAAGCAGGCTGTTTATCATCTATTATTTCTAAAGAGCATGCTTTTTATGGCATTGAGCACTATTTAAACAGGTGAGGGGACACTGGAAAGCAATTTGCTTTCAAACTTCTAGGAAGATTTCTACTTTACTTACTGTGAATTTTGGGTTCATGTGAAAGGACTGAGTAAAAAATATGTTGTGTGCTCCTTGATTTGTAATATTAATGTCCAGAATGCAATCAGGACTTCCAGTGTTGCTATTTCAAATGATTTTCATTAGGCAAACTGTGGCTTAAGACTCAGTTGGGATGGTGAACAAGAACTCCATCTCATGAGGAAATTTGGCAGTTCCAGAATCTGTTTTCATTTTGTGTCAAAATGAATCTGTAAGCTTCTTAAAATACATTCACAAAGAATGATGAGATATGCAATGACAAAAATGCTCTGTTGGGTTGTGACTCATAGAGGTGTCACTCTTTTCCTCCTGATACAGGCACAAGCAGGGCTGGAACCTGCTGTTCACATCAGCCACATTGCCTACTGGTTATGCTGGGCCATTGTTGAATGGCATCTATAATCCATTTCAGTCTAACACTCATGATGAACAAGCAGTATTCAGATTTTGCAGGTCAGATGAGGTCTTTTTCTCTCTGGCTTTTATTAAAGCATCCACCCGTACTTGGACTTCTTGCAGGTTTCTTGAAATAAATATGTTTCTGCAAAATCCCTTGGTCTTGCCAAACTGGAGTTTTCTCCATCAGCTCTTGATTTTCTTCCACGAATATCTGACAGCTTGGATAAAGGAATTGTAAAATCTTCCAACAAGTAACTTCAGATTTTCTCCCCTGGCTTAAGAGAGGGTATAACAGAAGTTGTGAAGATTATGAACCTATGGAAGATTATTTGTTGGATATTTTCCTATGTGTGTAGATTTGCTCCAGATAAATAGTGGCAAAGTTCCCTCACTGCTTGCATTCTGGTTCCCCAATAAAACCTTCCCTGCTGTGATATTTGTAAAAAAAATGCCAGTGCTGATTCTATGGAGTGTGGATGGTGGAACAGTCCTAGCACTGGTTTGTTTCTCTCTGTTGTTTCCTTCTCTTCCAGCTGTACCTGCCTCTGGTGCCTCACATGCACATCACAGGGCAGGGGCTGTACTGTTTTAACAGGATAGCTGTAGGACTTCTGCACACTAATAATGACCCTCACACTAAAATGAAATGAATTTGGCAGTGTCAGCTTAGTCAGACTGCCAAGCTTGACTAGTTTGAGCAAGTAGAGGGAAGCTTTCCTAGAGGAAGATAGAACCACACACCTGATTTACATTACAAACTATCCTCAGAGCTGCAATCTAAGCACAGCCTCCCAGATCCAGTCAGTAGGTTTAGGATCAGGAAGTTGATCTCCAGCAAGTGCTGTCAACTTTTTTGTTTGTTTGTTGTATATAGTCTTTGTCAGGGTCATCTCAGCTGATACATAGCAGACTTTCTATTCCTGCAAAAACCTAAGAAAAAATATACTTTTAATGTCTTCTGTTTTTTGGAGGGTGGTTTTTTTTTGTATTTTGCTTTTTTTTTTTTTTGTTCATGTACAGTGTAATTGTTGAGCCTTTTATTCTTCAATATGAAAGATTTAAAGTTAGTTGGAGTATATTACAGCCTCCTTTTTTCTTTTATGGCTTGCATTTGTCAGGTGCACCGGAGTAGATGTTATTTATACTTTGTTGTTATGCTCCTGGGACACTCTCTCCCAGATTCAAACCAAACAAAATCAATCATTTCATCTGGTCTTTGGCATCTTGCAATAGCAACAGGCAAATTGTGTTTTAGTACATTGCAAAGAGATAATGCAACAGCTCTAAATGTTTTAGGGCACAGCAAGGACAAGTAATGGAAATGGAAGAGGGAGTAATAAATAAGACCCTCCATAATTCTGGTGAGGGTTTGGTGTGATTTGTCTAATATTCTGGAAAAAAAAAAGAAAACATGAAGATATGATTCTTTCCTTATGTATTTCAAATTAACCCAGTGAAAACATTGCCAAAATGTACAGATCTGAAACCTGATGTTATCTCACTGGCTACCTACCTTGATGAAAATCTGTGCAAAAGGATGATGGATTTTGTGGGATCTCCTTCCTCCCATAAGACATGTGGGAAAATATGAGGGAAGTTGGCTAGATGAAAAAAACCAAACCACCTAATTTCCTGTGGTGACTTGTAGCCACCTCTGTAGAAATGCAATGGGGAGATAAAGATCTAGAAACATGTGAATAAGATGGGGGAAAGACAAGTCCAGAGCTTCTGCCCCTGACCCTGTTTTTGGTGCTCTGGGGAATGGGAACCAGGACCTCTGACTTCTTTCTATTTGTGTGCCTCGACTCCTGGCACAGGTTTGTGCTCAGTCTTGATCAGTGTCTGCTCTCATTTCAGGCACCACTTAATTTTTTGTTGCACTGTAGAACAGAGAAAAAAAACGTAACAGGAACAACAATAAGAACAGCCTCTTTTTTTTTTGTAGGAAGTAAGAACAACAAAAGGTCATAAACCAGAAAAGAGGTGTCCTGGGGAGACCCATGGGCAGCAGGAGGTCATACTGATGCATAGAGTGTCCTTGATCCTCAGCTGACAAAGTGACACATCAATGACAATACCTGATCATGTGAGTGGTGTGAGATGTAGCCAGCTGGGGACAGAGAAGCAGAGCTTGAGGTGGGGCTGTGCCCTGTTTGCTTTCAGCTGAGTGGTATGGGGCTGGTTTCAGACATACTTGCTGCAGCTAGAGCTGAGCCAGGAATAAAAATGCTGCTCTCTGTAGCTTGTAAATAAAAATTCACACATGGTGCTAAGCCAATTTGTTGGTGTGATTTCCTTGTTCCTGTTGTTACCAAAACTGCACTCGTAGCAAAAAGCTAAATAGAGTCAGAAGGCTAAGAAAAAAACTGCAGACTCTGAAGTGGACATTTGAAGGGCTTTCTTTGTCTGTATCAGTCATAAAACATCTTTCATTTCTATATAGGCACTGATGGACTCAGGATTTATTTTATGGATGATAAAATTGAGTTGAAATTTGCCTGCTCAGTGGCTGGTTCTGCATCCATGTGCAGAGCAGTCCTATTGTCTTTGACAAGGATATTATCTGAGGAAGAGAATAGTCATGGCCATAGTGTCTTGCTGTCTGCCCAGCTACTTGTAGTGTCTTTACCAGTTCTTGTATGCTTGAGATACAGCTTTTCTAGGTAAATTCATCATGTCAAGAAACTAAACATCAGCATTCAACCTTTGCAAAAGCATTTTCATGTTTGTATATTTTGGGTCTTTTTTTTTTTTGGTTATTTGTCCTTGAAGAAATCAGCTGTGATTGGAAGTAGATTATTTGAGATTTGATAAGACAACATTAACTCTACTTGCCTTCTGCTGCTTTCACTGAAAGTCTAGTTATCAGAGAGGCAGTGTGGAGGTGAGCAGATGAGGATGATGCTGGGAAAGTGCTGGGGAATAAACAGAACAGTAAAGCTATATGTAAAACACTAGCAGAGGGGGTGATGTGTAAGGGAAGCTTTTTCCCTTGGCAGGGACCTGTGCTGGAGTGATGGCCTTGTGCACACCTTGGAGGCAGCTGAGAGAAATGGTGGGAAAGGAGGGAAGAAGGGATGAAGGACTGGAAAGAGTAAGAGGCATGAACCCAAAACTGGTGAGCATAGCTGCTTTTGTAACTGCTGTGATTGTAAAGACGTGTCTGTCCACCTGCTGAGGGCCTGATAACTTCCACAGAGCAGCCTGTGGGTAGATGGCATGTGCAATGAAGAAGGAAAGATGTTGCCAGAGGAGCAGCAAAAGCATCAGGAACACATGATTTTATAGCCAATTTATCTTTGGAAAGATCACACTCCTCTCTGCTGGCCCAGCTGCTACCCATGATACCACTTTTCCACAGCTCTGCATGAAGAACTCGGAACTTTAAAAATACAATTTCTATTTCTTTCCTCAGTAGCAATCAGAATTTCTGGGTCAATATTCAGTAAATAGGCTAAAACTGAAGTAAACAAGTGCCTAGCCTCCAGCCTTGGTGGTGCAGGAACTCTCAGTCCCTCAATGGTTCTGTAGATCCACTCCTCTCCCTTTTCTAACTTGGCAGCAGCTTCGGGAGACCTGTGACATCTAAAGATGTCTCAAAGCTGTCCTAAGCAGTGAAAAGAAATAATTGACAATCTGGCAACAGTTTAACTTGCTTAAAATGCTCATACAATATCAAGGTATGCAAGGTTATCAGGCCACAGAAAGTGTAGTGAGTGCTAGTTTTGGATAAACAGCCAGGCTATTTCTCTGCCAAGATTTGTGCTCGGGAAATGCTGCCAGTATTGAGTTATCCAGGTGGATGAAGGACATTCTGATGAGACAACAGCTTATTCACACCCTTGTGCTTGTAAAATGGCTGTACGTTATTTTCATAACACTTTCAGAGCCAAAAGTAGGTTAAAAACATTGTGTTTTAGCAAAAGTAAGATATTACATAGAAAATAATTTAAAATCTGTAAAGAAATAGATTTTACACAGTAGTAGATTTGAACAAGCAATCGATCCTTTTCTCTTTTCAAATCATCCACAAAATGTATTTACCTCAATTTCATATAAGTTACTCTGAAAAGTAATATACATTTATGGGCTATGGCTACAAACCTTTTGGGTTTAGTACAGCTGTTTGTATGGGCAGTCACTGCACAACTAGTTGCTTGGGGATGGATTTTCCTGTTTAAACCTGTAGCTGTAATTTTTTACACCCGAGCTGGTTCTTTACACTAAGAGTGGAAGAAAAGAAGGCAGTACTTTCAAACTGTATTTCTCCTCATCTGGTGGTAGATGAAATCTGTTAGGCTGCTCTCTAGAAGTGATGTTTCTGCTCTTGCTTCTGAAGTTTTGAAAGAGCATCCCATTGGCTTGGACTGGCTCCAAAGAATCTCCTCCTTCTGCAGTTTCACCCTTGGAAAGTCCCAGCCATCAGTCAGGCCTTCACCCTTGGACCCCAGGTGTTTTCAGGTACCCTTGGAGTGTGTCACAGAGTGCTTTGATGATAAAAGCATGCCTGGTAAGCCCTTGTAGAGAGAAAAATGCCATTTGGAAGCTCCTGCTTTAACCCACAATGGTAGTATGAAATGTTGTGTTTTCCATAAGGGTGGCAAGCCCAGGCATAATGTGATGCTGGCACCCATGCAGGAGATGATGAAGTTACATATAGCCCAGGTCATATTGCTGTCTGCCAGGGTGGGACACAGCCTCTTAACAACTCAGGCACTGAAGGAGAGCAGTCTGATCAAACTTTGCTAAGTACTGAAATAGCTGTTCTGGAAATCAATGCTATTCATGCTCTGCTCTGCCCTTTGAATGGTATCATTTACACAGACTATACCATTGCACCTAGAGCTGCATCTTGCTGTCATTGAAGCATTCCTCATTGTATTTCTCAGTGAAAAGCTAATAGCTTCTATAGAAAAGGAATCTGAGACCTAAAAGAAGAAAAATGTGACAGTCTTAGTAAACTTTCCAGTTCAAAGGTATATTTAGAATGTATTCTAATAAAAGAACAGTCAAACTGAAAACAGGAGGCTTTGTTTCTCAGGGTTTTACTTGGCCATGGTTCATGAAGTGAGAATACAGGCAGGACATATTGGCTTCACCTACACTCAAAAATTGAACAGGTTGAAGATCATCCTCTGGAACTTAAGTCAGCTTAAGTCATCCTGATAAATTCTTTCTGTCTCCAAGACAGGATGGCTACTTGAAAAGTGCCTACAGGGGATTGTTCCTGGTGGGAACAGTCTCCTTTAAAGCCTGCCCTTTACCTCACTCTCCTGATTAAGTCCCTGACTTTGCCATTGAATGATGGTGAGCTTAAAAACTTTCTGTGCCTGAATTCCAGTTGCAGGCTAGTCACTGAAGAAGTTTGCTTCCCATGCACAAATCCCAGAGCCAGACTGAGTGGTGTGCTGTGTATAAAAAGTGAACACTGATTTTAATAAAATCTTTTATGCCTTGAGATAGCAGAATTTTCTGGCATAAGCACAGGGAGAGGCAAAGAAAATGTAAGGTTTGAGATCTGCTGAGACATCTTCAGTGTACCTCAGTAGTCTGGACTTCCAGTAAGTCCTGCTGCCTCTCTTGTGGCTCAGTGAGATGTGAAGGAGTTGCTGTCAGGGGTGCAACACAACACAGCTCATCAGGGATGGATGATGAATGAGTCAAGAAGATTGAGAGCACTGTCACTCATACATGTGGAGGCACACATCTTCCTACCCAAATTCTGTTCAGATTAAATCCAAAGGATGGTTGTGCAGGACAAACAATTGGGTTCACCCTACTCTAGTGGGGATAGCACCAAATAAGGTCCCTTTTTATGAAGGGACGATGAAACAATTTTCTAGGGATAGTCTCCTCTCTGAGAGACTATTGTGATGGATTTTTTGTTTGTTTGTTTTTCTAAAATGCTTTTCAAGCTTTCAGTTCCATCCCTTTGTTTTGCCAGTGATCCTTACTTCTATTATTTCTATTGGCATAACATTTCTTCTTCATAAGCCCATAAATGGAGCTAGGATCCTGTCACAGGTACTGTGCAAATCAGAATGTAAGTATCAACTGATGATATGCAAAACCCTTCCTGAGACTGAGGGTGTCATTGATTTACAAATCTATTCAAAGAAGTTAATATTAAACTAGACATTTCAAGTGACCAGGAAGGTTTACCTGTGTCAGACACCTTCTCTTCCTTGCAGCATTCTCAGCTGCCAACATATAAAGTGCACCTCTTCTCACTGATCTTGCAGATCCTTCCCTAAAAAGGCTTGAGATCACACAGTAGCTCCTTTTTACAATAAGCACTATGTCACTAAAAGTAGATTGATTGCCAAATTATAAAATTAGAAATATTGCAATAGATTAGCTTGATGGATTCTAATTAACTATGGACAGCAGTGCTATAATCAGAGCTTTTTCAATGGGTAATAGAGATATTTGGTTTCAGCTGGATAGTCTTTCCCCTTCTGGTTTCACTCATGCAGTTTCAAAAGGCTGAACTAAGGAAACTTAATTCAGAATCAGGAATAACTTCTTCCATCTGTTATAATCAAACTCACCTTTATGAAATCACTTTTTATAAAGTGATCATTTTGTGCAAGCAGTTTGTGTGATGTTGATCACATCTATCTCCATGACTCAATGAGGTAATACCACCATCTTCAGTGGACTTCATTCTTTCAGGAGCTGTACCAGGTTGTGTACACAACCTCTTCCCAGTGGCAAGAGGAGGTGGACACCTGCATGGACATGCCATGTTCCATGTTCCTCCAAATAGCAAAGTTGTATTATAATACTTTTTTTTTTTTTAATTAAAAGTGAAAAATATTTGACTTAAATGCATTGTGATCCAAATCAAAATCCTCTGCTCTCTTAAGTCAGTTCGACTTCACTCTGAATATTCTGGCTTCAGTTAAGCCCGTGATTGTGGAGGTATCAGGTGATCTTCTTTTCTAAGAATATTTTCAGTTCAGTTAAACCCAAGGGGTAGTAAAACTCTTGGCAGAAGCCAGAACTCATGAGACTTCCAAGCCAAAAATGGTTTTGGCAAGTTCAGCTCTTGAGCATTTGCTTGTTCTCCTACAACCACCCAAAATCAGAGGTAACAGTTTTCTGTGATTGAAAGTGACAGGAGATTTACTACCATGTCCCTTGAAAGGTTTGTAAAACACATTTGACCTGATCTTCCAGTTCAAACTCAGCTGAGTGGTTTTGATTTTATCTTATTTCTGAAAAAAAAAAAAGTCTCAGTGCTGTGAGGAATAGTAGAAGATTAAAAAATGGATGTATTTTTTTCTGCACATAGCTAGGTTATAAAGGTTGTAATATTAAATATTACTTACTAAATAAATATGCAATACATATTTATTTTCCCTATTACCTTCTTTTTTATAACCCCAAGAAGTGAGTTCTTTTGTCATGGCTTGGTGATGTGTATCCTTTTGATTCCATTAGACTTGGCTTTCCCACACCTTTGGGGGGAATTTGTGAGTGACCTGATTTCCTAGCAGTGTGTTGTCAAGGAATTCCTAGAACACTGAATAAAGTACTCAAATGCAATTTTACTCTCAGATACATATAAGCACATTAAATTTATATTGATTGGAGACCTGTGGCCATCTTCCAAAGTACATATTTCTTTTTCATTTGTTATTGACAGGCAATTAACTTTACTTGCTTTAATATAAAATAGAGTTTAAAATAGCCACTTAGGTTCTCTGCCTTGGAAGGCTCAGTTAATTACATATTTGCAAAATACATTGCACAGACAGATACGTGAGATATATCTGATAGCAGACACAATTCAGGCCACTATGAATGTGATATATATAGTAAAAGAAAAGACAACAAACACTTAAAATTCTGGCAGAAATGGGATTTTTAGGGGGAAGTCCAGCCTTCCCAGATAAAACAACAGCTCGGCTCAGCACAGGATCAAGTCCAACTGTCTGCTAAACATTATCATGACCACTAAACTGTGTCCTGAAGTACCACATCTAGGTGTTTTTGAACACCTCCAGGTATGGTGATTCCACCACCTCCCCAGGCAGCCTGTTCTGATGCCTCACCACTCAGTAAAGATATTTTTCCTAATATCCAACCTAAAACTCCCCTGGTGCAACTTAAGCCCATTTCCTCTCATCCTATCACTAGTTACCTGGGAGAAGAACTTTTTAGAGTGAGGCAATCTTGCCCAGGTTTGTGCTCATCTGTGCTGGACTTAGCTCCTTAGTTGTCATGGAGCAGAAAAAGGATTTTAGCTGGTGAGTAAAGCTTCAAACCCTTTGAAGGTTTCATGCATTCCACAAGTCCTGACTTCTGCAGATAAATCAGACTAAGATGGTAGCAGGAAGCTGGGAGATGTTCAGGAGGTACATGCCTCTCTACCTCTGCCTACAGGTATATTGGGTCTCTGACTTTAAGCAGGGGAACAATCAGGAGAGGCCCAGGCTGAGAAGAAGAGAGTGGTAAATGGATACACGTCCACCAAGTAAAAGCTGATGTGAACTGCTCATTCTGGGTTCCCACCAGAGAAGCAGAGCTTTGAAGGTGCAGCTCAGTGCATCCTGTAGCATATGTCAGGTTCCTAAAGTAAGAAGGGGTGTCTGTTCTGCCTTAAAAGGTTGCTGAAGCAAAGGCCTGAGCAAAGGCACACTGCAGTTGTGAGCACTGTAACCTTCCTTTCATGTCTTGCTCTAATGGCCACTCGTGATTCCACAGGGATACTTTTACTGCATTTTCTGGCTTTCTGTATAAAAAGCAGTTGGAGTTTGGTCTGTGGACACAGCTCAGGGGGACCTCTAAGCTCCTCTGTGCCTGGGGAGTTTCTATACCTAGATGCATGCTGCTTACAGCCTTCAGTGTGGCTTACAGAGGTCTTGAATGCGCCTGAATATCATGATGATGGGAAAGAACTGCAGCCACTGCTTGCAGACCAGTAGATGATGCTGCTTTGAAGGCAGTGTGGAAGCCTGGAGAAGCTGAGCTTTTCCCTGAGGTGCCATCAGCTCACACAGCCTCATACGTCCATAGTAGGAAGGTGACAAGGGGATATTGGCACTCCTAAGTACTAATGGAAAGGCAGCACAACAAATACAGAAGCAAGCACTGTTTTCTTGCCCTCTTTGCACAGCAGTGATGAAGCAGAGATAATAATAATACCTCCATTATCCTTCAATAGTTATCCAGGTGGGTAATGATGAGATTTCCGAGAGGAGCCCAATTGCAATCAAGAAGCACTTCAGGGCACTAGGGAGATTGGTTGGAGGTTCAGGTGCACAGGTAGTTTTCTCATCAATCCCTCAAGTAGTGGGGAAAAATACAGATAGAGGGTGGAAAACACATGGAATTAACACATGGCTGAGAGACTGGTGCCACCACTGGAATTTTTTGATTTTTGATCATGGAGAGGTTTATAGGACACCTGGTCTGCTGGCATCAGATGGGGTACATCTCTTGAGGGGGAAGAAGGCTTCTGTCACAAGAATTGGCTGGGCTCATTGATCGAGCTTTAAACTAGATTTGAAGGGGGAAAGGGGGAAAAACCTGTCTTGCACGAAACAAACTAGAGACAATTGTGGGGTGTTGTGCCAGCTCCACTAGTACCTCAGGGTTGGTACCAGTCAGGAGGTTCTCTAGCATTGCAAACTCACTAAAATGTCTGTACATGAATGCAGACAGCATGGGGAACAAACAGAATGAACTAGAGATCTGTGTGTGGTCTCAGGACCATGATCTTATTGCAATCACTGAGACATGGTGGGACAGCTCACATGACTGGAACACTGTCATGGATGGCTATGTCCTTTTTAGGAAGGATAGGCTGACAAGGTGAGGTGGTGGAGTTGCTCTCTATGTGAGAGAGCAATCAGAATGTATAGAGCTCTGCCTGGGGGACAGTGAGGAGCAGGTTGAAAGCTTGTGGGTAAGGATTAATGGGGAGACTAATAAGGGAGACATTGTAGTAGATGTTTGCTACAGGCCACCTGATCAGGATAAGGAAGCTGATGAGGCCTTTTACAAGCAGCTGGAAGTAGCCTCTCAATCACAGGCTCTGGTGGTCATGGGGGACTTTAATTTCCCAGACTTTTGTTGGAAAATTGCACATCCAGACACGCTCAGTCCAGTAGGTTCCTCCAGAGCATTGATGATAACTTCCTAATGCAGGTGTTGGAGGAGCCGACAAGGAGAGGAGTGATGCTGAATGAAGTGGGTGCCTTGGTGACTGAGAACAGAGAGAAGGCCTCCTAACATTCTGTGATTCTGTGAGGAGCCAACAATGTACAAGTGCAACTCAGAAAGCCAATTGCATCCTGTGCTGCTTCAAAAGAAACATAGCCAGCAGGTTGAAATGATTCTCCCTCTCTGCTCTCATTAGACCCCACCTGGAGTACTGTGTCCAGCTCTGGAGCCTCCAACACCAGAAGGATGCAGACCTTTTGGAACAGGTCCAGAGGAAGATCATGAAGATGGTCAGAGGGCTGGAATTCCTCTGCTATGAAGATGGCTTAGAGAGTTGGGGTTGTTTAGCCTGCAGAAGAGAAGGCTCCAGGGAGACCTTGCTGCAGCCTTTCAGTACCTGAAGAGGGCCTACAAGAAATCTGGGGAGGGACTTTTTAAAAGGGATTGTAGTGATAGGATAAGGGGTAATGGCTTGAAACTGGAAGAGGATAGATTTAGATTAGAAATTAGGAAGAAGTTCTTAACTCTGAGGGTGGTGAGACACTGGAACATGTTGCCCAGGAAAACTGTGAATGCTTCATCACTGGATGTCTTCAAGACCAGGTTGGAAAGTGTCCCTGCCCATGGCAGGGGTTTGGAACTAGATGGTCCATTCCAACTGAAACCATTCTATGATTCTATGATATGCAGTGTGACTCAGGGATTTTCACAGCTATGGGCCTGTCTTCATACAAAGACATTTTTAATTACATTTCATCCTTTAGAAGTGAAAATGAAATTGAGAACTGGAAAACAAATGGCCCACAATTCCTTCTCAGCCTCAGGCAACTGAAATACCCAGACGTCCAGAGGGGAGAGCTGTAAAGCCATGGGCCATTGCAAAACAAATTTCTTCCTTTAAAAATCAGATAAGTTAAATATAATGAAAGATATTTATTTCCATTTTCTCTTTCAGGTGCCTGAAATATACAGCTTCATGCAGAGAAATTACCCAGTTGGCCCATGAGTGATCTTTATTTGAAATCTAATAGTGTCACCTCAGTCTTCTGTGCTCAGAGCTGCAGTGATTGACACGGTGTTACAGCAGCAATGCCATGAACTGTGTGGGCTGTCTTAAAGGTTTGCTTCATATTCACAGAGCCAGTGCTCTCCAATCCAAAAATTACATCATTAACAAAACCAAACCCACAGAGATGTAAATTATAACTGCTTCAAACTGAGTTTTTCTGGTGTTCTGCAGGCTGCAGGGAGCTGGCAGTCAGGGGGAGGTTGTAGCACATGTGGATGGGAGGGTGGAGAACCTGCAAACATCAGGCTCTTGCATTGCACAAGCTGTGCAAAATGTGCTGCTCACACACTCAATTACCCTCTCAGCCTATCACCAATAGCAGACATTCATGGGTGACAACTGGGCCAATAACTCATCTTGGGGCATTAGATTTCTTAAACAAAGCCATAGCAGGCGATTCAATAAAATTTTTTTCTTCTTCTCTGACTCAGGCTGACTCAGTAACAAAGCAGGCAGATGTGTTCTTGGGCATGGAGGATCAGGTAAGCAGCGTGGAAAACAAATCAGTGCAGACCAAAGAAAAGAGTTGTCATACCCATCACATGTCCTTTGACAGTGGTGCAGTTGAAGGGGGTCCTGCACATGGAGAAATCCTCCCCAGAGGCTTCTTTCCTTCAGAGTGAGCTGGTTGGCTTATTTTTGATCCCTGTACCTTGGAAAGATTATAGAATGGTTCATGGTATTCGTAGATCTGTTAAATGATCCATTTTGAGAAAACAGATTGTATCTTTTGACAGAAAGAAATTCTGCTTTTATAAACGTTCAGCCAGGTCTCCTCACAGCTGGTAACTTTTGAGACATTTATATTACACCTTGAAAAAAATATATCTGGCTTTGCCTGGTGTTCCTTTGAGCTATGCAAAATCTCACTGTGGAGAATGCTAAATGTTTTGTAGTTCCTACATCAGTGAGGCAGTGAACATCATTTCCTGATGAAGTCTCCACATCTTTCATGATTTTGAGGAGCTCACTCATCTGCTTTCTCAGCAATGTTTTCTGTAGCCCAATGTGTCCTAGTCATTGCATGCACAGAAACCCTTGGCCATCCTTGTCACCTGTTTTGTATCTTTCTCAGTTCCCCTTATGAAGAGAGCCATACCATGCATGAGATGCTGGCAGCCAGTGCAATGTCCCTTGCTGTGCTTTTCCCAATTTCATTTCTAACTTGTTTGTCCTCTCCTGAGCACTGATCTGATGTTTTCACAATGCTATCTAATGTCATCCCTTTCCCAAACAGCTAGTTCAGAGTTCATCACTATCTGCAACAGAAGCACTTTTTTTTTTTTTGCTATGTGCATTGCTTTCTGATTATCTACATCAACTTGCAACTCCCATTTTATTATCCCTCTCCAGTTGGTTTTTTTGAAGGTTTTGGGGGTGTGGGTACAAGAGGGCTCTCCCATCTCTCCAAAAGAAAAGTCAGAAAACTGCTGAAATATTTGAGTTAAGGGCTGAGCAGGAGGTGGACCAGATGGAAGCCCCATCCAACCGAAATTATTCTACACTTTGGAAAAAAAGGCAGGTGTGCATTTGGAGGAGGTGGGTGCATTTAAATTTATGCATTGCCTGTCAAGTTAAACATATTTATTACATTTATTTACTATGCTATTTAGCAATAGCCCTAATAAAGCCTAGCTAGGATAAAAGGAACAGAATGAATTGACAGTACCTGTGCTTTACAATATTATTAATCACTCCACTGGAGAAAACACACATTAGAGCAAGTACTAAATGGTACCTAAATAGATGATGTAATTAAAATCACTACTAGAGATGGGCTTTTGCCTCAAGGCAGCTTTGGGCACTGCCTTTTCATTTACATGTGGTTTTCTTTGCACATGACCCTAGGAAGCCCTTTTTTTTTTTTTTTTTTTTTAATTTTTTTTATTACTTCTGCCATTCACAGGAGAAGCCAGTGGCCATATTCAGTTGCCAGATGTAACATTTGGCAGCAAGCTGAAGCATGAAACCTCCCAGCACTAATTGCTGTCATCCAGGCTGTGGGGTGTTCACCAGCACTATCAGAAGCACCTGCCCTTAGGCTTAACAAAAAAAAGGATCTAGTTTGGGAATATTTAGGGAGATTTCTTTGTAACAACAGTTGGCTTTCTTTTTAATGTTGTGATGATTTCACATGTGCTATGGATTTTTGCCTCCTGAGGGCATACTGCAGAAGCTGAGCTTTTCACTTTCTCCTGCTAGAATTAATCTAGCATCTGTCCTAATAATAAGCCTCTCTGGGGTCACTATACACAGACTTCCATGTGATCAGTGGTTTAGGATATCTTGGCGAGCCATGTAACTGCAGCCACCTCCCCCAGGGCTTCAAAGCCCTCTGCCATCTCCATCCCTCTGCTCCCTGCTGCCTCCATCCCAGACTGGGGCAGATCTGCAAAGGGCTCCTTGGCATATCTTCAGGCCTGGGGCCTTTCCCCATCCTACCTGGCTGTTTCTGATGCTTTTGCCTGGTGCATATGTGTTTTCAGTGCCAAGCTGGCTCTGATATAGGATCACATATATATAGATCAGGTCTATAAATATGTTAAGGGTGGGTGTAGGGAGGATGGAGCCAGACTCTTCTCAGTGTCATCCAGTGACAGGACGAGAGGCAATGGGTGCAAGTTGGAGCACAAGAGGTTTAGGGTCAACACAAGGAAGAAC